>JAVYIG010006029.1:0-48856 GCA_035222895.1 Strongylocentrotus droebachiensis
ATAATTCTGAGATCCTCATCTATATGTCATCGCGGCGAAAAAATTTCAGACTTTTCTTCTTTTGAGGAGCTACTTTCACATGCAGCCTCAGACAAATGTGCCAAAGAAGTTTTTTCTTCTTGTGTTCCTGGAAACAAAGTTTTGGCAATAGTAACGTTAGACAGTCACAACCCACATCCAATTAATGAATCGCGGTCAATGGGATGATATTTTTTTCATTCTGACCACTATAAAGAACAAATCATACGATATCATTTCGCCTACATCAGATCTGATTAAAAAAGGGTAATGAATTATTAAAAAAAACTTACTTGATGAAGTCCGGGGAGATGAAGATGTGCCTGCGATGATCTTACTCCAATGCAAAGCAAGGCTATGAGCCCCCCTCAATCAATCTCCCAATATTTATAAACTCAGTTGTAATAATAATTTGAATACTAAGTTGATCTGTAGATTATAGAAACGCATGAAGCTTCTAGCCCAGAACATAAGTGTGCAAATATATTTGGGGAGGGCGGGGTCAATGATAGCCTATCCGAGCCCGAACAAAATATTGGGGGGGGGGGGGGGCTCATGATAACCGAGCCCGGTCAAAATATTGGGGGGGGGGGAGGGGTGGGGGCTCGATGATATCCGAGCCCCTCAAAAAAATCAGGGGGCTCCGTGATGATATCCGAGCCCCACCAAAAATAATTGGGGGCTGATGATATTTGAGCCCCACCAAATTATGGGGGGGGGGGGGGCTCAATGATATCAGAGTCCCGCCAAAAAAATATTTGGGGGTCTCAATGATATCCGAGATCCACCAAATATATTTTTTGGGGGTCAATGATATGCGAGATCCGATGTCTGAGCCCCCCCCCCCCCCCCCCCCCTCCCCAAATAAACATTTATAAAATGCTTATATTTGAATGGTAAGTCTGTAGATTATAGGTATACATGAGTTTAATGCCTAGAATATAATGAATGGGGAGGAGGGGGTTAATGATATCCGAGCCCCGCAATAAGTATTGGGGGCGGCTCAATGATATCTGAGCCCCACTTAAAATATTGGGGGCTCAATGGTAGCTGAGCCCCTAAGGACTCAATGATATCTAAGCCCACCACAAAATTGGGGGATCAATGATATCTATAAGCCCCGCCAAAAACATTGAGGGGGGGGGGGGGGTCAATGAGATCTGAGCCCCCCCCCCCCCCGGTTCCTAAGCCTATGTCTGCGATCACGACTGTATCACCATGGTATCACCGATCTCTAGCTCTAGCTATAGCTATAGAAATCAAGATCGGTGTGCGTTTCTATGGCATGCAACGATGGGTATGATTGGTCAACATTAAACTAACGGTAGTGTGTTTTACTTACGGTACTAAATTAGATAGACAATTGCGTTAATGGAAACTAAAGAGCTTACGTAAGTAAAATAATGGTAAAAATAAGTATACGTTAGCTTTACATCATGTTAGTACCGTAACTGTTGAGTAACGCAAACACTACTCTGCAAAATCATTGGATATTAAGTGTACGTTATTGTTTCCTTAGTGATTACGTTACTAGTTAAGTTTATGGCGGTGATGGCCTTCCATATGGATACATGCGCTGCACGCACGTTGCACTATACGATACGAGTTGACTGAAAGACTAGTGACTTCTCCCGATCGGAGCAAGACTAGAGCTAATTGATGGATTCAGGACAGGCCAGCGAGATGTCTCTCCCGAAAATGCCAGACAAGTTAATCTTCTTCTGCAATGGTAAAAAGGTAAATGTTTCACTTAATACGCATTCTACTAATTCTAGCATGGCATTGGTTGGTGATTGGGCATTGACCACTAGGCCTATGCTTTTAACACGCGTTTCAATGGGATGTCTGTGAACTTGTGTAGATCTATGACTGTTTCATGAAACGCTGCAGCTGCCCAGGCCCAGCTCGATCAGCCAGGCCAGGGGACCAGCCAAGCTAAGTTTTCCAATTTGGAAGGCATGTTAGCACGCTATGTATGCACATTCTTGCGAAAAAAATTAAGAATAACATAGAGTCTAGGGGTGGATATGGTCAATATATTTTGTTAAAAACTTAAAATATGGTGTTTTTTTTTTTGGGGGGGGGGGGGCTAAAAATTGCAAAGCCAAAGGCAAAGAGTGTAAGCATTTATGATTTTTAATTTTGTTGACGAAATATGTATCAACTCATTCAGACCTCTCATTTCAATTGATATAATTTTCATTATGACTTTGACTTTGAAGTGTATATATAAAATTGTTTATACAAAATTATATTTCATCATTTATGTCTGGCTCAATGAAACTTTAGTTTAGTGTGATTTACTCTGAATATAAATTCTAGGGGTTAACTTATCTTTCAAAGTTTTTGTAAAAACCTTGAATCTGTGAATTGAAACACTTTTTCTTGATTAAACATATATCAGGCCCGTAACTAGGGGAGGGGGACGCACAACCCAATATAGCGCCAAGAAGTCTGAAAAGAAAAATATGAAGAAGAAAAAGAGAACAAAACGTTTTGGTGTTCGAAATTGTAAATTAAACTTAAATTTTCAGACGCAAAAATGCAAAAATTGTCACTTACCCTGGGAGAGGGGATCGACACTCCCTATCCGACACCCCCCCCCCCCCCCCCCCCCATGTCTGTACAAACTCCTCCACTGAAATCCTAGTTACGGGCTTGAATGCGTTGTCGATCATGCCACTCAAAGAAAATAAATGATCAGATAATTTAATAACGATGAAGAAGTCTTTTTTTGATGTCTTTTTTATAAGTTGAGCAGTTTGACTGGAAAACACATTGTATTTGTACACGTATGGGTAATTCCATGGGGTTCGCGCAATTTTTATGACATACCAGAAGTGAGAAACTACGTCTCCTATCTACCATGTTTGCTCACATTAATTTAGTCGTGCATGGATCATGCAGTTAATGTAAGAATTAGGGGTCTAGACATTCAATGTCTAAAACGTTTGTGTATCTTCCTGTCTTGCTGGGTTGCAAAGTGGTGTAAACTAAAATCATTGTCAACAAGACTAGGATGATGTGTTATTTCTGAATTTATTGACCAAAACAATTTGAATTTGAGTTTGTACTTTGTACTTTGTAGTCACACCCAGGTTACATGTTTGCCTAAATCTCTGAACAGGGATCTAGAATGAAGAAAAAATGGAATTTTGCTTCGCAGTCATTACTGCAACTTGCTGTCAAGCCTCAAGGGTCTATATTTTCTTAGATAAAAACTAACATGATATTTCTTTTTCATAACAAAGACATTTCTGCATTTGAAAAAAAATTCTCTTTCAATTTTACATCATAACATGTAGGGTAAGTGTTCTATTTTCTGATAGAATCACATAGTTAATGTCGATCATGCTATCTTTTTTTCTTCCAGATCATCGAAAAAGATGCAGACCCAGATACTACTCTTGATGTCTATCTTCGAACAAAGTGTATCCTTTAATATCTACATACCTGTAGGCCGTATTACCTAAATCGATCTATTTAGACTTCAAGACTTCAAGTTCACACATTTAAGTTATCAAAGTATACAGCTATTTGAGGATATCTTAAATTTGGGATATTTGCAGGCTAAATTACTTTCAGAACCATATCAAAATGCTATCACCATTTTAAATTGACCATATGCTTTCATTGACTTGTAAAGAATAAAAGAATGTTGTACTAATAGGTTATAGCAACAGGTTTTATATTTCACAAAGGCCAGGCTTCAGGTTAATGTCAAAGTATTAAGTATACACCCATTTCAGGATGTCTTTAATTTGATTTGATTTGACAGGGGGGGAGGGGGAGGGTGAAAGTCTTTTCCAGTGGGAAGTAGACTATTTCTGGAATTTTCTTTGAGGATATATTTGTATTGGGGGGGGGGGGATGCGAGGGACGAGGGAGCATAGTGAACGAGAGTGGCTAAGGTGACGGAAGTGACTACCCCCTCACTGGTTTTTGAAATGTTGTTGTATTGAAAAAATACATTCCGTAGCAAAAAAACAAGCAATATACCGTTTTCACATTTCACTTTTACTTTGTGGGTAATTAGTGTGCAGTCCGAAGGGTTGTAAATATTTAGTAGGTAAATTTTAGTTAGTAGGATCGAGCTTGGGCATGGATGGGAATTCTATTTCCCACTTTAAGCCTGAAGTCTTTCGTCTACGGCTGATTGTCAACGAAACAGAGTTAAGTCTTTTGTTAATTCTGTTTGTTGCTACGGCAGGCAGCCAGTGAAAACGAATTCGTTTTATAAAATTATGGAAATGCAAGCACTGCTTTGAACAAACAAAACTTTGTTATTCCTAGCTCATTTTTCCTGATTGAGGTGTCATATGAAAAGGCAGAAACTCAACTTCCTAGAAATGTGATTTTCTCTTTGAAATTCGGATACCTTCCGCCAAATGACTTTTTGGTTTCCTCTCTTCAAATTGATTTTAATCACTCATGCATGAAATTTGAATCATGAGTTGCTTCAAGTGAAAGAGGAGGATCTTAGCTTTACAAATATGTGTCATTTATCAATTATAAATTTGATTAAGTTATGATTAAACATCGATAATTCTTGGTTTCGTTTTTTCTGGGACACACTGTAGTGATATTTTTATTTTTTGCATTTTCCAACATCCCTGACACTGTTCTCTGCCTGAAGAGCCATGTTAAGTTCATGAAGGGGACCTGTGACCTTCATTGCTACTGAGAGCGCTAGATAGGTCACCCAAGATTTAAGAACATCATACAGATTCCTCGTTTTGCGGTCGCCAGTCTCCTGGCCAAACTCTAACAAGCTCTTCAGAATTGCTTCGTAGTTGAAAATCAAAAAAAGTTACGGTTGCATGTCTGCATAGCCGTCTTGTTTGACACAGGAGTTTTGTGGTGGTAGAAGCAGCAGGAACAGAATCTCCACATATGCTAGAAAATAGCTTGTTGTATTTCCCACTTCGTTTGTAGAAGTTTCCCAGATCTTGTACTAGACGCAGTGCATCAGTAAGTGATGCATCTGCTTGGTA
Organism: Strongylocentrotus droebachiensis; assembly: GCA_035222895.1. NCBI lineage: Eukaryota > Metazoa > Echinodermata > Echinoidea > Camarodonta > Strongylocentrotidae > Strongylocentrotus > Strongylocentrotus droebachiensis. Next base: position 5,013 of record JAVYIG010006029.1, read on the forward strand.
TGCACGTTGAGATACCAAGTTCACACAATGTGCTGCACAGTGAAAATGGAGACAAAGTGGGTTTTCCTCCCGCAGAATTGCCTGACATCCATTGAATTTTCCGAGCGTGTTGGCAGCTCCATAATAGGTTTGTCGTCTCAAAAATTTGAGGTCCAGTCCAAGTCATAGTAAGGCATCCTTTACTGTGCTTGCCAAAGCGGCTCCCGTTGTCTCCTGCTACTCGTAGCATCCTACAAAGTCCTCATGGCACTTCAAGATTTTGGTCAATAGGTTGAATGCATACTGATTCTTGTTCTTTCATTTTTATATCCTGGGTTCCATCAAGAATTACCTGGATGATAGCCTGGAGGATTGTATGGAGAATATATTCTGGATCTCCTCAAGGCATTTGTATGATGTGAACATTGTTGACCGCCGAAGCCACTGCCTCAGTTCAGGATCTAATTCTGCTTGCATCAGTAGTATTTAGTGCAGATTTCCTTCTCTATCTGCATGCCCATGCCCATGGAAAGGCATATCCTTGTCGCAATAAGTACCTCACTGCCTGTACAACTACCCAGAAAATGTTCCTGTTCAGTTCTTGTTGTTTACAATTTTTGCTTGCTGAGTTGTAGTGCCACGTTCACTCCTTTATCTTGCTGAGAAATCTTGAATACTGGTTACCTAAGAAATATTGAGGCTTGATGTTTCAACGCTCTTTTCCAGTTCCTGAATCCAGTTGTAGTAAATGTTAACTCACATCTCTCAGTCTTCATCAGACCTCACTTGATAGCACGTGAGCATTGAAAGCAATGACTCCTTGTAATTGTGGCTAAAAGTTTAACCATGGAAACTTAATAATTATACCAGTACTGTGGGAAATTATGTAGACATAAGGTTAAGTGTTCAGTTTGATTCCTAAAGTAGTAATGTCATTGCTAATTTGGATGATTTATGGACTGTGCAGCAAAATAATGGTCCGAAGTTTTTGATTTGTGTTCCGTTATAAATATCCAATCCTGCCCTTCTGCTGTGCATGCAATGAATTTAGAGTTGTCAATATGGTAGTGATACCTTGCACAGAAAGGCCTATATTCATTATGGCTTTTTCATGACAGAGTAATTCATAATAAACATTGGAAAGGTGGAACCTAACTATTGCATCAGTTCTGCAGGCTCTGAAATATTTTTTTTTTGTTGTTTTATTGTGTTTTGTTTGGGTTCTTAAAAAGGCAAAAAGTAAGAGGATAAATAAGAGTGAAAATATGAATCAGTTTCCTTAACAATGTGAGCCCAGTGAAGCTACATGGAACGAAGCAAGCGTGTGGTGTAGGGGCATGCGGGGCATGCACTGTCATGCTTTCATATGTCCATCCTCAGACGAAAGCTATATGGTGAGGACTGACAACATTGCTGATGGACATTGATGATTTTTCACATGAAATCTCTCTCCCACTACCACCCCTCACTTTCACTCTCTCCCCTTCTCTCTCTCTCTCTCTCTCTCTCTCTCTCTCTCTATATATATATATATTTATGTATATATATGGGGTGTTGATATCTACTCTGTAATGTAATCAGGGAAATCCTGAACAATGTGTTAAAGGTAAAGACCAGTATTGGAAACGCCCCAATTAAAAAAAAAATGAAATGGAAGCTCTTATTACCAATCATGTGAAAGAATATGTTTTGACTAATACTTGATGATAACAATTTTGCAGGGAAACTGCCTACTAATTGAAATATTTGGTAAATTAGTTTATCTACATGGTCTGTGAGAGATAAACGCACGTGTGCGTATAGTCCCATATACATCTTTCTGTGTACAGTGCTTGTAACTTTACGAAGACTGGGCCATATTTCTTATCATTTTGATGATTCCAGAACCTTGCAGCACACACCAATACATATATGCTAGATGATCAAGCTTTTCTGATCGATTCCACAACGTTTCTTTCACAATGCAATCGCATGACCATAACTGGTCTTTACCTTTAACCTTTTTTTCCAGTCACTGAAAAATCAGGGAATTTAGATAAAGAAATCACCAAAATGCAGGCAAATGGTATATAATCATGCATTAAAATGTGCTAAGCTCAAAATAATATTCATTGCCTTATGATTTATATTTTGTTTGCACTATAACTATATCTCATCAATTCTATCAAATTCAACTCAAGTTTTATATGAAAACAAGTTCTATGAAAACATACGTTTGCTGCCATATGGCTGAAATTGCGTTGCTTAACAAATATCTCTTTGAAATTCAACTCAAGTTTTATGAAAACATGTTTGCTGCCATTTGGCTGAAATTGCGATACTTTATAAATACTGGTAGATTACAAGGTACACCTGTGCAATTCCAATGAATATAGATTGGCATACTTTATACAGTCAAGAAGCCAATCAATCAACATCATTATAATGTTACATGAAATTTATACATACGGTACAAAGCCTTGTTTACAATACCGCGTTTACAATACCGCATCATGTAAAGAAAATGGGTTTAAAATTGCACAAAGTCTGCTCATGATCAAATTAAAGCAATCATTCTTTCTTCTCTTTTATTTGATTGATGCAGCCATGAAGCAGTTGTCTCCTGCCTGACGCCCATCTGTCTCCTTCACGGCAAAGCAATCACTACTGTAGAGGGCATTGGAAGCACTAGAGATAGGCTTCATGTAGTTCAGGTACCTTGTTTTATTTTGTTTTCATTTCTTCTTATGGAAGAGCATCGGCTCAAAGGGTACCCAATCACATACAAATATTGTAATATGTATTAGTATGTTCTGGGTTCCATGTCGATGTACCGGTATTTTAATTCAAATGAGAACTTCAAATATTACATCTATAAAGTAGAAATTTGAAAAAAAGATTGCAAATTTATATTCTCTCTCTCTATATATACAAATATCCAATTGCTACTTTTGCATACTCTGTACAGATCCGGCGTAAACTTAAGTGTGAATGTCAAGTTTTATGTATTATATAGTCTCTGAAGTTCTGTTAACTTGTTACTATCAACTTAAAACAATCACTGTATACCTTGTATTGAATAACGTGTTCAAGCCTGTCTGGTAAGGCCATCCAAAGAAAACAGAAGAAGTGGTCACTAGATACAGATGACCTCTCTACACAGGTCCTATACCATATCTTTCTTCGTTCTATCTTTTAGTCTGGAGAGAGAAAAGATGGCAACTCAAACAGGTTCGACTGTATCTCTTTCATTGATTTGTTTCTGTTTTTATATGAAAGAATATTATGTTTTCACCTTCTGCAGGAGCGTCTTGCCAAAAGCCATGGTTCTCAGTGTGGGTTCTGCAGTCCGGGGATGGTCATGTCTATGTACACCCTGCTACGAAACAATCCCAAGCCACACGTCAAGGATATCCTCAGGCACCTGGAAGGCAACCTGTGTCGCTGCACCGGATATAGACCTATCCTTGAGGGATTTAAGTCCTTCTGCGGGGTAAGCTGACCAAGGGATCTGCAGGAGGGGGTTGTAGTTGGTATAGAGTGGTGAAGTGTGACGTCATCAAAAATCTATTTTTAGAATTTCTCAATTTTTTTTCTTCATTTTCCGAAAGAGCATAAAAAATAACGTCCTAATGTCAAAAACCAATTGAATATATTAAGTATTGGCTGAGATATGACCATCTGAATAAATGGATGTCCTTTGGCCAAAGTTATAGTGCTCTGGTTAGGAACCAGAGCACTATAACACTGAGTTCCCTTGGGACAAATATTTATTCAGAAGGTCATATCTCAGCCGATATGCTCTTTTAGAAACTGAAGAAGAAAAAAAAAAAATGAAAAATTCTAAAAATAGATTTTTATGTTGTCACAGCTTAGGTACTCTATTTATTCTTTGATGATGCTTTATTATAATATGATGCTTTATTGCTTGTTAAATTCATGAATCTAAGTCCTTCTGCTTTATTAATTGAAACAGGGATGTTCAGGAGAGGGTTGTAGTTGGTAAGAGAACTGTACTATCAAATACTCAAAATATCTTTCCTATTCTACATTGTTCTTGCAAAAGGATATATTTTTAGTAAATTCTAAATAACTTATCTTTAGCCTTCAGTGACAAAAGATTATGACGTTCATTCTATATACAGTGTATTCGTGTGTATGAATGTAGGCCATTTGGAGGTCAGGACATTTTTTACTTTGGTGATTGAAATTTACAATTAAATCAGATTTGTTATCTTAGCTTTTTATTTATTTTTCATCTAGGAAGATTTTTCAATGCATTAAACGATATCAAACTACAACTTGATGCATTGTTGTTATATTTCAGAAGGAGGATTGCTGTAGTTGTAGTATATTTTCAAATACTCAAAATATCTTTCCTATTCTACATTGTTCTTGCAAAAGGATATATTTTTAGTAAATTCTAAATAACTTATCTTTAGCCTTCAGTGACAAAAGATTATGACGTTCATTCTATATACAGTGTATTCGTGTGTATGAATGTAGGCCATTTGGAGGTCAGGAAATTTTTTACTTTGGTGATTGAAATTTACAATTAAATCAGATTTGTTATCTTAGCTTTTTATTTATTTTTCATCTAGGAAGATTTTTCAATGCATTAAACGATATCAAACTACAACTTGATGAATTGTTGTTATATTTCAGAAGGAGGATTGCTGTCAGCGAACAGGTAGCTCATGTCAGTCAGAGCAGGATTACCAGCCTATGAGTGTGAGTAGATGGATATCATTTCTGATAACATTGAGTCAAAAAGGCTAACTCATCCATTATTACAGTAACTGGAGACCAATTGTCGATAACATTGGACTTTGATCATTGACATTAGCCATGAATTTGTAATATTTGCTAGAGAGCGTATACAAAAATCTATAATTCTATAAATCTATACAAACATATTTTTGAAAAGAGTGAACTTTTCACATTATACACGTTCTCTGTGTGTATAATGTTTTCATGTATATGTATGCATGGCTAGTTGTAATTACCAGCATAATACAATGGACTTATATCTTTCTCGTTCAATCATTTTTCTTTCATTAAAAAAAGATGAAAGAAACACATTATTCGTTTCAGCTCCCCTGCCCTTCAGTAGTACATGATGTTCTGAAAATCCCTGTACAATATACATCCTATAAGACGAACCTTGTACTGAAAAGTTATACTGAAACAACATGTTCAGCCAAATACATCATAAAGGATTTATCACATTCATCAATAGTGATCTGTCAGTTTATGACAGGTTCAGTGACCCATTCAAAATTCTATATCAAGTGTCTCTCCAAGTTCCTCTCCAAGTTCCTCGGTCTTGAGCCAACCGTTTCATCGTTTCATACCCTGTTGCTCCACATTGTGTGATTACATCGTCTAGAAAGCTTTTACGAGGTCTTCCCCTCTTCTTCTTTCCATGAATACGACCTTCTATGAATCTGAGCATCAAGCCCTCATCATGCCGCATTATGTGTCCAAGCCATTTCTTCTGTCTCTCTCTAATCGTTTGAATCAGCACCCGCCTTTCTTGAGCTCGATGCAACACCTCTTCATTCAAAACTCTGTCCCTCCAAGACACACCTAGTAATTTGCGCCAGCACCACATTTCAACCGCCTCCAATCGCTGCATGTCCTTTTTAGTGAGTGTCCACGTCTCAGCCCCATACAACAGTACACTCCATACTAGAGACTTTACGAGACGCTTTCTCAAACTAAGGTCAATGTTGTGGCTCATCAGGATATCTTGTCTTTGAAAGAAGGCAGCTCTTGCCAGAGCTGAGCGCAAGTTGACCTCTTTGGCAGACTTGCCATTCTCAGTCAGCACACTGCCTAGATACTTAAAGTGGTTGACTTGCACTAGTCTGTTGCCATTTATCATGATAGTTATTTCTTTTGTCTTGCCTTTACTTATCATCATCACCTTCGTTTTCTTCTCGTTGATTCTCATGCCATAGCTCCTGACCACTTGATCCATCTTGTATTGATTAAAATCAAATTAAGGAAGAAATCAAAATCCACAAATTTGTTTGGTTATATAGTGTTATCATTGTTTGCATGGCAAAGATAACTACTGTATCGAACTAGGTTTCATGATGTTTACTCAAGTTCATGAAAGTAGCTCAAGTCACAAGAAGACCTTGATAGTCCTGTGACTGTGTTGAAATAGAGGTCTGTGGATGAAAGATCAGAACCCTGTTGCATAAGACTTGTTAACATTAACAAATGCTAAACTATGACAAAATAGCTCTCGGCCAATCAAATTTCAAGCAAATTTCAAGATTTCAGTAGCTTATAAATATAACAGTTATTGAAATATGAAACAACACGGCCCAGATGATGATCACAAAGTTGTTCACATATGATGTGTTAAAGCAATAATTCACAGCAGTTTTTTTTTAATATGATGACATAATGCGCTTCACATTTCTACCGTCCTAAATATAACACAGAACTCAGTGGATAAACACCACACATCATTTGTTTGCGGCAGTTACTGCGTCTCTCTAAATGAGCCTTGATGATCCACAATTCAAGATTACCTCCAAACTCTATATTTCTTTTTACAGATGGTGAATGATGAAGATTGGAAACCTTATGATCCTTCTCAAGAACCAATATTTCCTCCTGAACTTCTAGTAAGATTCAAAGTGTATGCTATTTATGTTCTGTGAAGAAATATAAAGATGAAACTGTTTATTTTCTATGTCTTTGCATTATTTTTCAGTGTCTTGATATTTGGTCTTTTTCAAGCTTCTACTGAGCAAAAGTACTGAAATCTTAAAAGTAGCTGGTAACATATTTGACAATATAGCTTGGACTTGACGTGTGTTGCTTAGAAAGTTGTAATCATGTACGAAATGAAAATAAAAATGAAAATGAAAATCGAATTGGAGATTTCGAAATTGAATTCAGAATTGATACTTACATGAAATTAGGGCAGAATGCAACATCTCTTTAAGATTTATCTTTCTCTCTCCCACCTCACAAAGACCAATGCTGAAGAATACAATCAAACAGTGACCTTTCGGAGGGGTCAATCCACATGGGTCGTGACCTCAACATTGGAAGAACTGCTTCAACTCTTAGCGGACAACTCACAGGCGAAGCTCACCATGGGAAGCACCGTTATGAGTAGGTCATTAATCTTGGTTATAATGTGTTCCATATGAAGTATTAGACCGTCTAATATGACAACGTAGCCAGAAATCTCTAATAAATCTAAGAGCAAAAACATTTCCACTCGTCAGCCATTGTGCAAACTCCAGCTCAGTTATCTACAGTGCATGATTTGCATATGTTTTGATGAAATGTTGTTGAAATCGTAAAGTGATCTGAAATTATATGGAAATTTTTGTGACTTCTGACTTTTATTCTGTATATTTCTGTATATAGGCTCTTTTGGCTCTTAACGCTTGAACATCACTTAAATCAGTCATTAAACTTCTCGTACTCAACCAATATTATGTGATCTGATGGCTCAACCAACGGGTAAGCCAACAACGGATTAGATTTTATTAAATGCTTTTAGTTGGGTAAGTGTTGGTTTTTTACATCTCCTCATAAGTTTTGAGCCAACGAATCGCACATGTAATTGAAAGGATTGGAGGACTGCATCACTGCCAAAGCAATGACAGTTTTCATCTCATTCCCTACCAGGTAATCTCAAGTATGAAGGAGATCATTTCCCTCTTCTTGTCTCACCTGGAAACGGAGTCACAGAACTGACCCAGGTCACGACCTCTGACACAGGGGTCACCTTTGGGTCAGGGGTCAGCGTGGCTCAGTTTGAAGAGCATCTCAGGTGGATGGTAGAGAGGTTGCCAGAGAACCAGACTCGGTCTGCCAGAGCTATAACTGACATGCTTGGTCAGTGGGCAGGGCAACAGATTCGCAACATGGCTGTGAGTTCACCTTTGACCTTTTAACCCAGCCCTTTTGTTATAGATCCTTCATTAAGTTCATATCAATGGAATGTGGTGGATGGCTAATACCTGTTCATGTATCCATAAATAGACAAAACTACGTATTTTTCCCCCTTTGAAACGTATCGGACACAACTTAATTTCTGTTTCCCATACGCATTTAAATACCAACTGGTCTAATTTCCTGTTAAGTTAGGGTTTTGCATATATCTAACAGCTTAAGATGTCGAGATGCGGGCACATACTGCAAACATTATACAATCAGTACTTGCCAATATATAACATCATATAACATCTTTATGTGCTATTAATCAGGGTGAATCGGAACAATTTTTTTGTTTCACTTAATACTTCTTCACAGTGATGAAGCACACTCTTTTTGACGTACTGTATCATGAATGAATGTTTGTTCCTATACACAACTGTGCTCCTATTTACCTTGTTTTATGGTTCTTACATATATTACAACAAGATGGTTCTGAATGTTTGACTTATTATCCCTCTTCACCTCACACAACACACAAATACCAAAAACAGCAAAATATATTTTTTTTAAACAACAACATTTTACCCATAACTGTGGTGGCTTTATGTATATTATTGACAATAGTTAAGATTTGTAACTTATACTTCTATCACATTCACCATTTTCCACTCAGAGCATTGGTGGGAGTATAGCAGGAGCAAGTGGGATGTTGGATCTCTGTATCATCCTCATGGCAACCAAGACAACCATCACTCTTGTGAAAGCTGGAGGTATGATCAGTATACCATGTCTAGTAGTTGCTTCTGTATTTTTTTTAATGTAGCCTGTGATCCAACAGTATGCTACGGCTACGATTCCTCCAGGCTTTTTATCATTAAAAATGTAGGGTTAGGGATGCAAGTGGGTTTTAGGTTAAGTTTAGGGTAAGGGTTAGGAATAGTTTTATGTCCAGGGTGGAAGCTCGGAATTAGGTTGGTGTGGGCAACTACCGCGGAATGATTGTCGCAGGAGAAAGTGTCGTACCCCTATTGTAACCTGCTTTAGTGGCCCCCTGTATAGAAAGGGTTGTATGTCACATCCTCTGGCAACAGTTACTCTGGGCCACTAGCTATCGTACACTAACCAAAGTCCTAATTTTAACCTTGGACCAAACACTTCACCTAACCCTTAACTTATCCTAAAATTCAAATCACAATCCTAACCCTATTGCTTTATCTTTGTTGATATAGCCTTTGTCACAAGTGCAAATGCCAGAATAGTGGCCACCTGTATAGGAAGATCACCTGCCTATACAGGCCATATTTTGTTTTCCTTGTGTGGTCTTATTCCTCTTAACAGTCTTTCCTCATCAGCAGATGATAAACGTTTTCTTTTAGTATCAATAAACAGGATATATTTTCTTTATCTCATGACTATTAATTTCATAGGCTTACTACAACTGGGATCGGGCAAAACATGTAAAATGGTACCTAGGTTGCTACTTTTGTACTTTTTCCATTATACATACATGTTTATATTGAAAATATTTTAAAAAATGAATAAATACCTTGGACTTGTTCTACAAATAAATCTTTTGCCACTCTAAGGCCTTACATGCTAACATTTAGGCTCTCAAACTCTGCCTTACAGGAGCCAGAAGAACTCTTCCTCTAGACAAAGATTTCTACCCACAACCCAACAAGTCAGTCATGGCCAGAGATGAGATTATTGAATCATTGCATATACCTTTCACAGGAGAGGTAAGTGTTCTGTTAAAATATTCCCCATTTGTTATGAATTATTTGTGATTTGTAGGACAAGTTTTCATAAAACTGCTTTTATATCCTATTTTACAGGGGCTACTCCCACTTTTTTGAATAAATTTTGATTCTGTTTTTGGTTATATCTCCTTGCTAGCAGTGCTGTTAATTACATTTTCATTTTCTTTTGTCTTATTTGTCTTGTGGTCAAATTAAAAAAAATCATGATAATGTGTATTAAATCTATGAGACCTAATGATGAGACCTAATATAATAATAATAATAATACTCAGTTCTTTTATAGCGCATAACACATTACAGGATAGCATGTCCCTATGCGCTTCAAATAGAAAGGAAAGAATTACAAGAAAAGGTCATACATATTAGAAAATCCACTTAGAAACAAAGAAGTACATGTAGTGTTGGACGCTGAGTTCATGAGTGTACAATTTTAACATTGAATAAATACGTTTTAAGAGAAACCTTAAACTTGTTTAAATTATTGTGATTTCTCATGGAATCTGGAAGTGAATTCCATAAGACTGAGGAGGCGTGCATAAAAGAACGTTCACCGTATGTTTTTGTTGAGGTGGGAGGAACAATAAATAATGATTTTGAGCTTGATCTTAAAGTATGAGTAGACCGATATAATGATAAAAGTTCACATAAATAAGAAGGGGCAATGTCATGAAAGCATTCGTATGCAAAAACTAATAGTTTAAACAAAATACGGGAGTGGACAGGAAGCCAATGCAGATTTCGTAGTACAGGAGTAATTGATTTGTATTTCCGAGTTCGGGTCACTAATCTTGCCGCTGAATTTTGAATAGTTTGCAATTTTTTGATTTGTCGCTGAGGAAGACCGAAAAGAAGACTGTTACAAAAATCAATGTGGCACAACACAAATGCATGGACTAATTTTTCAGTGGTGGACCTATCCAAAAAAGCACGTATTTTTCCAATCCTATACAAAGCATATGAAGCAGCGCGACATTTTTGAGATATAAAATTCTCAATTGTCAACCAACAATCAAAAATCACTCCTAAGTTTCTACAAGATCTGTTTGCATGTAACAATGTCCCATCTAGATCTATAGACTGAATAGATTGCGTTTCTCGAAAACGTGAAGAAATGTGGAGGAACTCTGTTTTACTACTGTTTAGCTTCAGGCTATTTAGCTGAGACCACTCCTTGATGGCGTGTATACAGTTTAAGATTTCAGTAGTTGGATCAAAATCATTAGACTTTTTAAAGGACACATACAGTTGCGTATCATCCGCATAGAACATCTTTTGTATATGAAACGTATCTATTATGGACTCCAGTGGAGAAATATAAAGCGTAAACAAAATGGGACCTAACACAGATCCTTGCGGAACACCTTGATTTAAAGAGTGGGTGGATGATCGTTCATTTCCAATAATAACACGATGGCTTCGGCCCAACAGATACGATTGGAACCATTTCAGAGCCTGGTCATGAATTCCAAGTTTGTGTTCCAAACGCTTCAAGAGAATGTCGTGATTTATGGTGTCAAATGCCGATGAAAAATCTAGTAATATGAGAATTACTTCTTCACCCTTGTCTAATGACATCAGTAAATCATTTGTGACCCGAAGAAGAGCTGTTTCGACTCCATAAAACTGACGATAACCTGATTGGAATTTGGCATAAAGATCATTTTCTTTAAGATAGGCTTGCAACTGGGAAGCTGCAAGCTTTTCTAAGATCTTGGCAAGAATCTTAGTTTAGTGTTTGGACGATAGTTCTTTAACTCTTCTGTATTCAAAGAATTTCCTTTTAATTTTGGTAGGATATTGGCACACTTAAATTTATCGGGGACGCACCCAGTTACAAACGAATCATTAACAATGGTTGTCATGATTGGAACCAATTCATCTAAGAATTTTTTAAGAAAAGGAGTCGGAATGGGGTCAAGATCGCTTGTCGTTGAGGAAGATTTCATAATACAACTACGTACTTCTTCATCAGTTACTGTTCTGAAATGCCCAAAAGATGATGACCTGTATGGCTCTTCGACAAAACAGAATTCAGTAGCATTTGAGGTGGAGGACTGTAGCTGATGTGTGATGTTTTCTACTTTCTCGGCGAAGTACATAACAAAGCGTTCTGCTAATGAGTCACCAGTGCCATCAGTAGTTGGAATAGTTATTACTGACATATACCAATCAGATATGATTATTTATATCTGGGAGCTGACCTTAAATGTCACCAAATGAAAAAGTGACTCTGTTTTGAATGAGGGTCTGTTAAAGAAGGGAAGACAAAGACACGAGACTGTACAGCTAGACCAGTTCACATCTCCATTAATTTTAGGCTCCAAATGTTCATCAAATGATAACTTTGTGTGCATTATTGTGTCCCTTGCACAGTGTAAGCACAACAGGAGCTATTGATTCAACAACAACAAACAAAAAAATCCTTTATCCTGAATATGTGATGCAATAGTCAATAGCAAATTATTACATGCAAATTTTAGAATATTAGTATGTGGTAGGATACGTGATATTGTATCTTCACCAGTATAAGAGCAAATGTATGAAGAGCAACATGTACCAGTTTAATCCTTGCCTCTCTAAACAGACATTAGAAAGTAGTGTTCCTCATTATTGTTAACTATTTCCCTTCATGTCATATCTTTTATGTCAACAGAATGATTACTTCTTTTCTCATAAAGTGGCTGAGCGTCGTGACAACTCTCGTGCATCAATCAGCTGTGGATTCAGGGTGACCTTTGAACCTGAAGGTCAAAAGGTCAAGGACCTTTGTCTGGTGTTTGGTGCTATTGATGACAATCCATTTGTAGCACAAAAGACATGCAATAGTCTGATTGGACAGTAAGTACATTTATTTTTTCAAACATTGTTATTCAACGGTATTGCAATAAGTAAGACTTATTTATTATTATTTAGTGTTTGAAGAGTACATTTTCCATTTTCCTGTCGTAAATCTAACATGTTAAAATTCTGGGTAGTTGGACATCTCAAAATTGTAATTCATGTACCTCTTTTGATATATATGTTGTCACAGTTTCTGTGTATAATTTTCCTGTATTTAGAATAATTGTAAGGAGGAAATAAAAATGTTTTCCCCTTCAAACATGCACTATGTACACATAAATCAGTTCTGCATCCACAGACACGTGATTCAACCATTTAACTAGGAAACATCTTCTCCTTTTATATCCCTCACCATCCTTTCCAGACCGTGGAACCAAAGTTTCCTGCAAGATGCAATCCAGTCGGTTACCATGGAGATTACACCGATCCCTCATCCTCATGAGATTTCAGCCGAGTACAGGAAGAGTGGTATGGTGACATGTCTTCTCAGGTTCTATGTTCAAGTCTCCCAACGCATCGACAACAAGCAGGTTTGCAATTTGACATTTGGACAGGCCTTTTATTTGGTAAATCTAGAAATAGAGGGAGAGATTGATGTCAAATAAAAAAATGAATTGTTGAAGTTTGACAGATCATGCCAAATTGAAAGTGATTTTGACATAGTCAGTGAAGTACTTGAATTATTTATCAATCTGTATTTAGATTCCGAGAACAGCACATCCCTGTCAGTTTACATAAAAAATAATCAAGGTTTAGTTTTTTCGCAAGGCGATATGATATTCACTTTGACGTGGTTCGATCCCGATACGGCACTAATGTCCTTTGGCAAGGCATTAATCTTCAATAGCCACACTCAACCCAGGTGATGTAAATGGGTACCTGGCAGGAAATTATTCCTTGAAATGCTGGAGCGCTGTAATGGCAGCTAGGCTAAAGCCGGGGTAATAAAAAATGCGCCTCGGAATAGAATTTCTAGATAGACAGCGCTATAGAAATGCCTATTATTATTATTATTATTCATAGTGCAGCACAAATTACAGTATTTCAAATTCATTCTTGCTTCTTGTAGTCTTCAAAAGACTACATAGACACTTAATGTAAATGATTCTTAATGGTATCCTTGTTTGTCTTCACTTTTTTTTTATTAATTTTTTTATTTCTGTTTTTGAATCCAGGCCTTGACTGGTCCTTTCACCCATGGTCAGTTATCAGATCCTAGCATACCTGCATCCTACAATGGGGAAGGCCCAGTCAGTACACAGATCTATCAGGTAATGCTTCGTTTGGTTTGGTTACATACTGGATCATTCTGTGCCTTTTTAATAATAATAAGAATAATATACCATACTTATATAGCGCATATCACAATATGTCTCTATGTGCTGTAAGAAAGAGTAAGAAGGAAACGTGGATAGAGTAACATAAGAAGAGTGAGATATGCTTAACATACTTCCTCTCGTTAACATTGGAAAGTATTTTTTGAAAAGAAATGTTTTAATGTTATTATATTGACTCTGTGCTGTAACAGCAAAATATGGTTTCGTAAATCATTGGTATATACAGTTAAACCTGTATATAAAGACAGCTCTAGGGAAACATAGAAAGTTGTCTTTATAGGCAGGTGGTCTTTGTGTACAGTATACAGGTATACTTTAGTGCAGGTTTCAATGAGAAACCAAATTTAGGGGAAAGAAAAAATGTGTTCTTTCTATACAGGTGGTCGTTAGAGCGGGGTTCAAGTGTAATATACTTTAGATTTAAATTTGGAGTCATTTTTAATCACTTAACAAGATGAATCACCATCATGGAAATTTGCCTTCACAAACACACATAGAGGACAGGGTTCTGCAGTTGAGTTCATGCTAGAGTGTCTCATTATAGTAGAAGTTGTTCATTTTGAGAATTGCTTATCTTCCCTCAGTGAGGCCACAAGTGCACTGATCAGGTTTAAAATCCACAATGCATTGGTTACAAAACTTGGTTCAGCCACAGTGACTGTTCTGAGCTATAATGCAGCCTTCTGTACATGACATAAACCCGGGGAGTGCGGGAGGAAGAGAGAGAGAGATCTACAAGGTATAGATATTAGAAATTATTCAGTGTAAGAATGGAATAGCTTTACCTAAAAGCATAAGTGCGCTGACTTCTTTGGAACCGGGAATCCTTTGGTAACATAACCACTGTCCCAAGCTGTTATGCTTTTTCCCTTAATATGACAGAAAGGGGAATGGTGGAGCCTGGGTGGAGCAGAGATTTACAATAGGATTATATTAGTTTATCTCTTGTTTTATGGATGTAGCATATTTTGCAATTAAGCTCTATAAGAAACATTTACAGTCATCGTATATGTCTTAATTGACCACTAGCCTCCACCCGCTGACCAGCCTGATGCTGACCCCCTTGGCAGACCCATTGTCCATCGGGCAGCTCTTCAGCAGTGTTCTGGGGAGGCAGTCTTCTGTGATGATATACCCGTACAAGAAGGTAGGAATCTGGAGTTTATGGGTGGTCTTCTGTAATTATATTATGCTTATTAAAGGGACAAATATTTTGATTGTAATGACTTATCTAAATTTAAGATGCATCCTTGGTTAATGTTTGCGCATTTGTGGCTGCTTGTGCTGAAGGCATAACATTTAACATTAATGAAAATCGCTTTTTTTTAATAAAATACAATTATTTCTTTCATATCTTTGTTTTATGTTTATTTATTTATTTTTTAGGAATACAACAATTAAAGACAAATTATAAATTAATTAATGAACAGTGTGTACATAAATAAATACCAAGAACAGCAAATGATACCTGAGGATTTTCCAAAATAATTTTTGAAATTGATGTTTAAGAGCTTTCCTTTATTTTTGTTTGAAAAAAACAAAAAAGACTCCAAGATAAAAAGAAGAAGAAGAAAGCAGACACTTTAAATATTGTTTTATCAACAGGTGAGCTGTACATGGCTTTGGTTGTCAGTTCAAGAGCCCATGCAAAGATTGTGTAAGTCTATGTCTTTAATACAACATACTGAATGAAGTGCAGTCTATTATACATGTATATTTATATCAAAAATTAAACATCATATGATTTTTATTATTTTATCAAATGAGATATCCAATTGATTTTGAACCTTTAGCCTCGTGACCCAATGAGATATCAAAAAGAAAGGAACAGCCTGGTTTGTGTTAATTTTTGACAGAGGGATAACTTGAAACTTAGAAAGAGGCACATTATTCAGCTACCATAGATTTTTTTGTGTTGTTTTGTATCTGCCAAAATCAATCCTTTAGCACATTATATATTTACATATTTGAGCATTCAGTGTAATATGATTCTATATGAATTTATATCATATATATATTTATTTCTGTTACAACCAGAACTCAAGATTACCTGTGCAACACGATCTCAAAATTTCAAATAATCAATTCAAGACAATTTCAGTAGCCTTGCCTAAAATATCAAACTGTAGACGTGTTACATAATTCAAACAGGATTTTTTATTGGATGTACATGTACAGTAGAGTATTAAAATTGCCCTTTAAAGTCAATTTGTTGAAAATATTTGCAGTCATGTTATACTAACATCTACAGGTATATTTCATATCATGTAGTAATTGACAAACTATATTTTGTGCTACTATACTGCCTCAGGAGCATGTGTCATGTATAAGCCAGTTCATAGTTGCAGTCTGAGCATGAGCAGATAAAGGTCATTGCAGACCAAATTGAGAAATACACGGAGACAAAATACTGGATACGTGCTCATGAAAGTTATGTTATCGTTCATTAATGCACAAGGGGAAACAAAGGCTATTTATGGAGCAGCTCCATCGCTGTAGGAGTGATTATTTCAAAATGTACAAAGTGGGACCTCTTCATGTTTTGAAGATCTGTGGATATTCGGGGTCATTTGGGACATGTGCTAATCATGAACTGGTCTATTCACCTGTCACCCATTTGCATTCTATTCCATTCAGCTGTGTGGATGCAAGCAAGGCCCTCGCTCTAGAGGGGGTAGAAGCGTACGTGAGCCACAAAGATATTCCAGGCGATGAGTGTATCCATGAAGGATATGAAGTCTTCGCAACAGAAGAGGTGAGATTGAATTGGATTGATTTAATTGACTGTTAAAAATTTTGTGCTGCTAGGAAATGCGCTGTATTGGAATTGAGTTATTTGTAAACCAGAGACTTTGTACATATTAAATTTTGAATCACAACTGACTTAATTGCGATTTGCGAAAGTTTCTTCCTGTAAAAATGCTGTTATTTACAAAATTGCGAAAGCTTCTGATTTTACAGCATTACTTGAAGAGAATTAAATCAAATAAAGAGTGACTTATATGGAAGTATTAATTGGAATAGGATTTTTAGGACGACTACATCGTGACTGCCACTCTCTGTACAACTACTACCTTCTCACAGCAAAGGTAACCCCTGGGACAATCACCTCCAAACAATTAGATTTTGAATGTTGGTTGGTTGGTTTGTTTGTTTTACCTGATTGTTAAGAAAGCATGTGTGTGCTTGTAAGTAAGCAACTAGGAGACTGACGGCTTTAAGTCCTCTCCAGGCGACTCTGTAATGAGGATCGATGCCTTACCAAAGAGCACTGGCGCATCGACTTAGTTTCGAACTCCAGGTTACAAAACCACTGTTCTACCACTGAGCCACCATGCTTCCGTTTTATTGTGAATTTCTTGATACATAGATGAAATTAAACTGTTAGAAGTGGAAACAAAAGTTGTTTATTAAGCATTTTCATTACATTTCATTTTCTACATTGCAGATGATGGCACAAGATCTGTAGATATTTTTGGTCACTAGAACCATATGCTAACTACAAAATGTTTCTTTTGATAGGTCCACTGTGTTGGTCAGTGCATCGGTGCTATTGTAGCTTCCTCGCACCGTCTCGCCAACAAGGCTGCCAAGCTGGTTGAAGTCCAGTATGAAGACCTACAGCCGGTCATCTTGACCATTCAGGTAAGATGAGATCACCACCTTAGGCCGCTTTGATCCAAAGCTATTGCTGGAGGAAATGACTTTTTTCATCAAAGATATAGGCTTATGGTTAGGGCTGCTATGAGGTTTTTAGGTTAAGTTTAGTGTATCTTACAACTACTTGAAGCACAAACCCCCAATTTATTTGGTGTGGAAAGAAAAGTGTATATTTATATCATTCTTAATTTTCCTATCTTATGTCAGACATTCACTGAAAAAGTGATAATAATAAGCACTATCTGAAGAGCTGTACCATGCTTGATCAATGTTTATTATCTCCCATGATGCCAACTTCTTACCATAAAACAATGCCCATATACAGAATATATATACATGAATACTCTAGTAACCTAGTTTGGGTAAGGCTTTGGACAATACCTTTACCCTTTTCAGGATGCAATGAACCAGTGGTGTAATAGTATGTAGGACCAATGGGTGTACTCCACTCTACGCTCTAAATGCCTCAGTCACACCTCGTAACCGTCTCCAAACTGAGTGAATCTTAGCTGTATGAGGTAATGCAAGTTCTCATTCAGTCTGTTGTCAGTCTAGTGTTGGTTTTGTTGGAATAACTTAGATGTAAACTTTAATGAACCTCTACCATTGTGGAGGTTTAGTCATGGCAAGGCTTTAAGCTGTTCCTTAATCTGTTCCACGATGCAACAAACTAATGGTGGATAGGACTAATTGCATATAGGATCAGTTGGCCATTCTCATTCCATCTTTGAGGTATAGTTATGTTCATACTTTAAATGATACCTTACCCAATTCAGGATGCGATCAAAGAGGATGCCATCTTCCGCGGCCCCGACGTCGACTCTGAGTTCAACCATGGGGACCTGGAGGGGAGCTTCAAGCAGTCTGACGGGATCCTGGAAGGGACCTTTGATGTGGGAGGCCAGGAGCACTTCTACATGGAGACTCAGATGTGTGTTGTGAGACCCGGTGAAGACGATGAAATGACTGTCCATGCCTCTGCCCAAGCTATTACAAACGTGCAGGTAAGGTTTATTTTTATGCCTCCGACCTCCAGAGGCGGTACCTGAAGTTTTAGTACTGGAAAACAACAATTAGCTTATTGTTTCCAGTAATTGGACCAGACTATAAGCAGAATCCTAGAACTGGACCGGAAACCCTTTAACAGACAGTTTGTTGTACTCCGTCTTGTGTGACGTACCCTCCCTCGTACTTGATGAGATATGCGAAAGGTCGTATGACATGTGTTCCGGGAACGGTTGCTCAGCGATTATTTTCCAATACTAACAAAGTTCTTCACTTTGAACCTGGACCAAACACTATACCTAATTCGAACCCTAAACCTACACCTAACCTACAATCTGATCCTCAACCTTACATCTTTCTCAAAATAATGCCTGGAGCACCTTTTAACCCTTTCCCTACTGGAACCACTTGGTCCCTGTATATAAACCTGTGAGAATGAAAGTATGCAGTATTCAAAGGGTTAAAGTATTATCATTTTGAACCGATTCACTGCTTGTGCCCTAACCAGATTGCTGTAGCTAAAGTTCTTGGTGTTCCTCGTAATCGCATCGCTGTTGAAGCCAAGAGGATTGGAGGAGCCTTCGGAGGAAAAGAAGAGTTCCTCACCCACAATGCTGCATGTGCTGTAGCTGCCAAAATGTGAGTACTACACCGTATATGTTGTCTGTTCAGAGTCCGAAGGCTTTAACGATGTTTTAGTGTCTTAACCCCCTTTAACTTTCAAAAGATACTATGTTTTTTGGTCAAAACTCATGTGATGCTTACATGAAAACTGCGTTCTGGCAACAATTTCTATGTTGTTAGTTTCTGACTCGGGAGATATTTCTTACTTTAATCCTGAACTCAACATGATACGTAACCTACCCCTAACCCTCACCTACCCCTAACCCTCACCCAATCCTAAATCTTATGTTCCTTACCCATCGCAACTACAAGCTGCTCACAAACCTGCGCAATGCTCATTTTCAGAAATATGTTAAAATAGTCCTGATCACTATTTTCCAAATTAAAGTTGTTCTAAGGTACCCCAGACTTTGTTTGTTTTTCCATCTTTATAATAATGATAATAATATTTCACTTTTACAGACCTGCCAACCAGTACGATTTAGTCGTATTTAGTACGATTTTTAGAAGCAAATACGACTTTCCTTTTTTTCTTTTTTTTTTTTTCTTTTTTTTTATAATTAATATTAATTAAGTATCCTACAAGCATCTCAAAACGGCAATTTGGGGATGTTCATTGGTTAATCGAACACATCAGTCATGACGAAATCATGCATATTCAACCAATGATCAATACAAAAAAATCTTCCTGTAGGTAGAAACTGTAAGAGGCATTGATCCGCGTAACAATCCGTGTTTATTTTCAAGAATACAACTTTTGTCAGTAAAATACAACTTTTGGGCCTAAAGAATACAGTTTTTGAACTCCAGAGGTTGGCAGGTCTGCTTTTATATAGCGCTTAATACAGATGTCTCTAAGCGCTTTACAGATATACTATTACCCGGTCATTGGATTCAATACTTTATCATTACCATAGAAACATATATATTTGTTCCTGTTAACAGGTTGGGCCGATCCGTGCGCATCCGATTAGACCGCTCCACAGACATGCTAATGTCAGGTGGACGCCATCCGTTCCACGCAAAGTACCGCGTCGGTTACCGCAGTGATGGCCGTATCCTGGCTCTGGATGCGGATCTCTATGCCAACGGAGGCTATCGTAATGATGCTACTACTTGGGTAATATAAGAGTACCAATCACCAACAAATATTTTTGCTCTGTATGTTTGGGGTTTCATGTCTCCAAATACAATAATCAAAATATGAGTTTCGCACATTACTTCTATAAAGAGTTGTTAAAAGTTTAGAGATGTTAGGGGTTTCATGTCGCTATATAATAATCAAAATATAATATAACAGTAACTTTTCTATAAAGAGTTATTGCAAGTTTAGGCTGATACACTTTCAATTGTATAAAAGTAACGAGTGACCAGACTACATGTACCTTCGGCACCCATACGTGTTCCATAGAATACAGCCCACTTTATTTTCTTCTCAGTCCTGATCTGCTAACCCAGAGAAGGTTTTTTTACGTTGATTTCATGCTTTGTAGCTACACACAAATTACTTTTAAAGTTATTTATACACTTTATGGTATGAGTTATTTGGGGAATTTTATTTCAATGGATTAAAATGGGCCTAGCCTAAACTTTGTGATGAGAATTCAAACGGGCAGTTCCGCTCATGGAAATACCTGCACTAGAAAATGAATCGTTTACTTTCTGTGCAACATATTTGTACATGTTAAACGAAGCTTAGCACAAAAGTGCTTTACCGTTATTCCCTTCTATACAAATTCAGAAGAATCTTTTTCAAGTTGAAGAACAAACACAGTATGTTAAAAATATGAGTTATTTACTTACTGGCAACTCTTGATATTGGTGCCTTCCATCTTTAAAACTCAGTATTTCTCATACTTTCAGGTTGTGCGCCAATGTACGCTTGTATTTGAGAGTTTTTACAGCTTCCCTGGCTTCCGAGTGAAAGGCCACTGCTGTCGAACTAACATGGCGTCTAACACAGCTATGAGGGGCTTTGGTGCCCCGCAGTCGTTGGCTATCATGGAGCAGATCTTGTCAGAAGTAGCGATTGCGACGGGTGTCTCGTCGAGGACGGTAAGTCCTTGTAGCTTGGAGTGTTTTTTTCTTTTATAGCCCACATTTTACATAGAAAAACAGTTTATATTCTTTCTTTTTTTCTTTTATTATAAAGGTGTTTATTATTATAAGAGTAGATTTCACACAAGAAGAAAAAGAAAAAAAAATAAAGATTTCAAATCAAATATAATGTACGGCAAATAATTGCTTCTCCAAATTGACAACAACAAATTTTTAAGTCACTCATTAAAAAACAATGTGTATTTATATTGAGTATCGAGTTATATGTGGCTGAGTCCTGTTAATGACGTACAATGCTATTCAAATCATCTATACAAAATATATAAAACCACAAATGAATGACACGATATTGGCCCTAAGAACTTTATGATAAATAAGTATCCTTGTGTACTACAGTTCTATTCTGATCAAGGATTTAAATCCTCTCTTCTTCAATACAGTCTCCTTTTAATTTGTCATAAACCAATCTTGTCATGAGAAAAAGATTTTCTCACCATTTTTTTCCTCTCGCTCTCAAGGTGCAAGAGCTCAACTTCAAACCTGATGGAGCGTCGATGATAGAGGGCGCTAATCCCATGGAAATGGACATCTTCAGGGAATGCTGGGATAGGTGTCTCCGACTGAGCGACTATGAGAAAAGACTGAATGCAGTGGAGCAGTTCAATAGGTGACTGTGCTCTCCTTAAAGCCCCACTGTACTACTTATAGCTACCTGCTCCCTCTATATAGCAAACAATGCCTAATCGGTGCCTGTTGGTCGCCCATGATATCCTTTTTCTTATGTTAATTGAGAGCTGATTTGATGAGATAACCACCTGTCAGTGACCTTGCAGGGAGGTCTAATCCCCCTGGCCAAACTAGTGCAGACAGGCTTTGAATCATTCAGATGCTCATTACGGTGAATAAACTGGAGTTATTCAAACCTGACCACAAAACAGCCTGATATAATTGTTGCTTTTTGAATTTTTCTTCTTTTTAAAGAACCAGCTTTTTTGCATAATGGAAGAACACAAAGCATGCTTCTATTCATTGTATGTAGTATATGAATACTAATCTTCAAACACAGAAGTCAATAGATTTGGAATAAAAAATTGAATACAGTGATATAATTGTAGGCAAGCAATGTGATTATATAAATTCAAAATATGGGGCCTGTCACCATGAAATGAGTCCAGTTGGTCAAAATTTTTATTCCTGTTTTTAAGTATTATATGAATCTACATTAAGTAAGCTTTAAATTAAGGGGTCACACATTAAAATTGATAAATTATATCCAGAAATATGAACAAAAACCTAATTGGACTTTATAAACAATGGGATTACCCAGTTTTTAGATAATTAGGTGTAAAGTTAATGATGCGTAACATAGCCTATATTATTTGCCAAAAAATGTTAGAAGGAGATATTTTCGTGACCTAAGCTCTGGGGACATAAACTACAAGACATTAATAAGTCGATTTTTGGAAAAATCTTAAATGTGGTAGGTGGGTCAATTTTCAGTACATACACACTATACATTGCTATTACTACGATTGAGCCTAATGCGACACTGGACTCATTTCGTGGTGACTGGCCCCATATGTAGTTTTTAAATGTCTATTGATTAATTTAGCATCTTATGTTTTATATACGCACAAAATAAAATGTAATTTTACAAACATATTCAACATTTATTTAAAGGAAATGTTATGGAGGGCAAGTGTTGAAAAGCATCACCTCTGGTAATAAATGTTGATTATGTTTTTTTTAAAGAGTATAATTAATTTTGTGATATAAGTATAATTCATGTGTTTTTCTTTGTAATCAGTATAATTATGTGTTTCTTATGTATGTGTTATTCAATTAATAGATGATGGAGAAAAAAAGAAAAGATTTGGAATAATTTACTAATGAAGAGTAGAAGTCAATGGAGAAAATTATCATAGAGGATAGATTTTTTGTACAGCTTGCTTTCAGCTTCATACCTTGACTTTGTATCGGTGCTGCAGCTCTGCATCAAGAATTGCAAACATCTCAAGTTTTTCATGACTGATTGAGGCCTTGTTAAGACACGATGCGGCAAAACCAAGGACTTTGAAAAAATGACTTGAAGTGTTTAATATACTTGTCACATTTCCATATCTTTAACAGAGCTTGGTGAATATGCACAGGACCTTTGTTGTGGGCAGTTGCCATTCATATACCCATAACAAAATCTGTGGAATTTTTATGCCTCCGTTACGAAGTAGCCGGAGGCATTATGTTTTCGGGTTGTCCGTCCGTCCGTCCGGTACGTACGGACGTCCCGTTCTCGTGATCGCGTTATCTGAAGAACCGATTGATGGATTCCTGTTAAACTTTGGTCATGTATGTATCTTACAGAGCCGATGAACTGATTAGATTTTGGGATCACGAGGTCAAAGGTCACAAGGCTCATTATGTATGCAAAAACAGCTCGTGATCGCAATATCTGAAGAACCGATTGATGGATTCCTGCCAAACGTCGGTCATGTATGTATCTTACAGAGTCGATGAACTGATTAGATTTTGGGGTCACGAGGTCAAAGGTCAAAGGTCACAAGGCTCATTATGTATGCAAAAACAGCTCGTAATCGCGTTATCTGAAGAACTGATTGATGGATTCCTGCCAAACTTCGGTCATGTATGTTACTTGCAGAGCTGATGAACTGATTCGATTTTGGGGTCATGTCGTCAAGGTCACAGGTCATGCGGCTCATTATGTATACAAAAATAACTTGTGATCGTATTATCATTAGAACAGATTGATGGAATCCTGCCAAACTTAGATCATTTATGTATCTTGCAGAGCCAATGAACTGAGTAGATTTAAGGGTCATGGGGTCAAAGATCAAAGGGTCATATGTGTATATGAGAAATTGCTTGTAATCACAATATTCTGAGAACCTGTTAATGGATTACAATTGAACTTGAATTTGAAAAATTTCTTCTGTTTTGGTTTGTAAAATTCTCTATGACGGAGGCATCATTTTCGACTGCGCGCAGTCGAAGTTCCATCTAGTTTTTTAATGAGGCAGTTTACCAAGTTATATTTCAACAAGCCTGAATTCTTCCATCACTCCATCCATGTATCCCTTTTTCTATTCTTTTTAGGGTGAATACTTGGAAGAAACGCGGTCTTTCCATCGTCCCCACCAAACATGGGATCGGAATATTTGGTCTTATAAGCCTCAATCAGGTGGGTTGTTGATTTTGTTTTTTTGTATGCCTCTGCTAGCAAATTTGGCAATGGAGGATGGGAAAAATATTCAATGTTACCATTGTATTAAAACACTGGCTGGTCTATACCAATGTTAATTACATGATAACAATTCACAACGATTTCTTTAAAGATGTTTTAACAAAGTAGAGCTTTAATTTGCTCCGGAACACCGGCCAATTTTAGAGAGTTTGCATACGTTCCACGGTGACTTTATAGGATGTCATTCATAAAGTTAAGCATACATACAAAGCTTCGCCATAGGGCTACATTACATTAATCATGAAAGCCTACAGTAAGTCATATCATCACCCAATGGCGCTGAGTACTCATAACTGGCATACAGTAATTGGCAATAAATTTGATTCATGTTACACAGGGAGCAGCCCTGGTTCACATTTACACCGACGGATCGGTCTTGGTCAACCATGCAGGCATTGAGATGGGGCAGGGCCTCTACACTAAACTTATCCAGGTACGTAGTAAGATGTACTTCTGGCAGCCTCATAAGGGGATCCATACGTTTGATATGCTGACTCCTGCTTCTCTTTACCTTGTTTTTTTTCCTCTATTCAATATCTGTTTTTCTTTGCATTCTTGTATGATATTACCTACAAACTTAATGAAGACATTCTAGAATCAAGGTGACTTTCATAGATGTTAATCAAAGTTCTCTTGTTCTCTCAGTGCATTCAAGACCAAATTGATCATGAATTTTCTTCAAGTCACCTTCATTCCAAGAAATATGTAAGAAACTATTATAGAAGAGTGTGAAACTTGCTAGGTTGTACTACACATACCGGGTACTCAGGCAGCATTTGCTCTGCAGCAAATACCCTACAGTAAACTACTTCCTAACTTCAGTCCTGTATTTTTAATGACATATAGCCCAGAGAATTGTAGCCGAGCAAATGTAGCAGCACAACTTTTTGGGCAGATCCATTTTGAATTGTTACATAACAAATTAACATGCAGTTTTCCTCAGCATCATGATACCAAGCCATCTAGGGCGAAACACTAATTGATCTGTCATTTTGATGTTTGACCTTCAGGTTGCAAGCAGAACGCTAGATGTACCTGTGAGTAAGATTCATACCAGTCCTACAGCTGTAGATAAAGTGCCTAATACTACAGTAACAGGTGGCAGCACTGGCACTGATTTACATGGTACTGCTGTTAAGGTAATGTGAACTTTACTAGTCCTCCTTTCTCCTGAATGGTGACAATTTGAAACAAATCTGACCAATAATAAAAAAGTTATAAGAAAGGGATTACTGAATGTATGCAAATAGCACTTTAGTCATTTGATCGTGAAATATTCACAGACTGCTCTCCTACTTCCTGACAGTGACACAGCCGATTCAGCCAATTTGAAGTGCCCATACACATGATTACAAATTTGAAAAAATTCATTACTTTCCCATTTTTGGTCGGATATCGTTCAAAATTTGCTTCTCTGATTTATATGCTTTATTTTAGATTAGTTTACTACGAAGGTTTGATTTCCCTTTAATTATTTTATTCCTCATTTTAGGTAGCCTGTGATATCTTAAAGGAGCGCCTTGAGCCATACCAAACAGCCAACCCTAAAGGCACATGGGAAGACTGGGTAAGGAACTGTTTCTCTTATACTTATGATTACTAGAATTCAAAATCCAAAAGATCAGAAGAAGAAATTAACTTAATCCACCCCCCCCCCCTTCCCCAATACAGAAGAGCTCAGTTGGTATAGCAGTGCATGGTCTCGTAATCCGGCAACCCGGGTTCGAAACCAAGTCGATGCGCTAGTGCCCTTTGGTAAGGCATTAATCCTCACTACCAGGTACCTCAGAGAGGACCAAAAGCCGTCGGTCCTCTGGTTGCTTACTAACAAGCATTTATGTTCTCTTAGCAGTCAGGAATAACCACCACTACTATCACAACAATGTGTATATATATATATGTATATATTAGTCATTTAATTGGACTAAGGATAGTGGAGCATAAATAGTGTACCAATTATTTCATAGTAAGGCCTGCTGAGAAGTTTACACAGATTTTACTTCCATGCTCATGTGTGCGAGCACCAGTGCCTTGTCTATGGACTGTTCGCTTTTACCTTGATATCATAGAGTGTATTTGTGTTAATCTTAATTTCTGTATCTCATTACAGGATTAATATCTGAAGCTGATGTTTTGACTATAGTACACCACTTTGGAACTCAAATAATGCAAGTGCAGATTAAAGTAATTTTTGATGATTGGACCCCTGTATTGATTTAATTGTAAATGTAGGTTCGTATTTTACGTTCTTTACAAATTTGATTTATATAAATTACGATTGATCTTAATTGTGGGGGATCAATTTTCGAGTATAGTCGAAAGTGAAGTTTTATTTGATTTTGTATTCCTCTTTCCAGGTCAGTGCAGCCTATATGGATCGAGTTAGCCTGTCCACAACAGGCTTTTACAAGTAAGCACATTCTTCTTCTTCTCCTGGCAATCTTCAAAGGGCTAGATGCAGCCTATCACAAAGATGCCTTAAAGATTACAAGCGGTGCGAGGTAGACAAATTATTGTCAGCGTACACTACATTCGCTGAAAGGCTAATAGGAGATTAATAGAAGATGGCATGTGTTAAAACCCCATCAAACCTTACGGTACCTTCCATGACAAGATTAGTAAGCCTAGAATTGATGTGACAGGATTAAATGTTTAATCAAAGCTTCAATCTGAATTCCATCTTGAAGACATCGCTGCTTCAATAGTAAACAAGCCTTGGTGCATTCTTCCATCTTCTTCCATTTTTCTTCCAAGTATCTACTTTACCAGTTGAAAATTTACTTGACAGAGGAATATGGCACTCATGTGAAACTCTTGATTCACCTATATTTTCCTTGTGGACCTCAGAATAAAAGTTCTAGATAGACAGTTCCAAACAGATGTTGGTGTTGTCGATGGTAGTGGTGATTTTGGTTTTGTAGTTGTTGATGGTGGTGGTTTTGTAGTTGTTGTTAATGGTGTTGGTTTAAGTTGTTGTCATTGTTTCTGTAAATCTTCTCTTTTCACCGTTCCAATTGTGTAGGAGGCCTGGCCCATCCTTTGACTGGAATACCCTGACCGGCAACCCATACTTCTACTTCACCATGGGGGCGGGTGTGTCGGAGGTTGAGATTGACTGCCTCACCGGAGAGCATCAGTTACTACGAACCGATATAGTCATGGACGTTGGCAAGAGCATCAACCCAGCCATAGACATAGGCCAGGTAGGTCTGCATTTATAATTGTAAATTTTAGTTGAAAGTCCTGCAACAGAACTGAGTTCAGATTAATCACAAGTAATGGTAGTGGTACATATGATTTGTATGCAAGTATATTTTTAATATTTGTAATGAATGATAGTTTCTCCAATTTTACCTTGCAGCCCATTACCACCTTTAACCCTTACTGTACTGGGGGGGGGGGGCCTGGGAGGCCCCCCCCCCTAGACATTTTCGGAGATTGCGCCGCAACCGCTTGGAATTTTGAATTGTCGTTTCATGACTTTTTTCCCTCAAGTCTTACGCACATTTTGATACCATTTTCGTCGAAATCGGATATACCTGTAAGGCGTTACATAACAATTAGTATGCGCATGTCATAAAAAAAACCAAAAAAAAATTAAAAATCGCACCAAATTTGCATAAATTATCATTATTAGTTACATTAAAATAATTTGTTTGTGTTAGAAAAGAAGTTTAATATGAATAATGAGTTTCAACATTCAAAAAGTGGAGTTTGACTCGTTTTCTGTAAAATGCATAAAGTTAGCGCATTTTGCATAATTAATTAGGCTAACAACAAAAATTTGCATATTCGGAAAAAACTAATTGTACCATCTTGTTCCTTACGTAAATATCTACAAACATGCACATTTTTGTGTTCATCGGACAATCGACGGCCGAGATCATAGGGGGGGGGCCTCCCAGGCCCCCCCCCCCCCCCCCCCCCAGTCAGAGGGTGCTCAAAATAGCCCAGTACAGTAAGGGTTAAGCCTCATTCAGAACTTCAGATATGACGCAGCAAAACCCCGGCGGTTTAGTTACAATGACATAAATTGTAATACGCTATTCATTTCTCTATCTTATAATACAGAGATTAGTGAAAATGTGTGAGTTTTTGTTGCGAGCAATTGCCATTTATTTGACATGTGAAGAAAAAAAAGTGGCGTTTTTTTCTGCAGTTTACTGTGCCTTATTTAAATAAGACTTTAAGACGCATATCAGACAATGGAGCAGATGGGGGTTAAGGAATGGGTTCTACCATCTGATTAAACTACAAATATTATTTATGACAACGCATGGAATCACAAAATACACAAAACAAATGATTAATTCTGTGGAGTTCTAGATTTTGTTTATAGCTTTTAGCTCTAGGTTTCAACATAAATACAGAAATCCGCTTTTCAAAATGAATTTTTGCCGCATTAAAACTCATAATGTATATCAATTTTTGATCGATGTATTAAGCGCTATATAAAACAGAATATTATTATTATTACTAACTTCAACACTTAATGTAAATATCTATGTTATGTTGAATTCAAAGCACATGGACAAGCATAAGAATGGACTTTCTTTACACTTCTGTCAATTTTTATTGGTTTATATTAAATAAAGTCCTGACTATTCAAGGTAAACTGTGCCCTATAATTTGATTAAGTCTATGTGATCTCCTTCTTCATCTCTCTATAAAAGATTGAGGGAGGCTTCCTGCAGGGCTACGGCTACTTCACCATGGAGGAAAAAAGATTCAACCAAGAGGGCGCCCTAACCACCGACGGACCCGACTCCTACAAGATCCCGTCAGCTAAGGACATCCCAAAGGAGTTCAACGTGACCCTCCTGAGAAACATGCGCACCCCTGAAGATCATCTCTACTCCTCTAAGGTAAAACAAAACAAAGCACTTGGCAGCAGAATGCAAAAGCAAGTTTGGGGTCAAATTTGAAACTGTTAAGTTTTGATTGCTGGAATAATAATACAGTCAAACCTGTCTACAGCGACTGCCCAAGGGAAACACAAAAAGTGGTCTTTGTAGACAGGTTCCTGTAGTACACGTTTCAATGAGAAACCATTTTCAAGGCAAACAAAAGATGTGCTTGTTGTAGACAGGTGGTCTTTGTAGACAGGTGGTCACTTAAGCAGGTTTGACTGTCTAACTGTTAACAGCTTGGATGATATGCATACTGAATTTTTGTGTAGATGTATTCAAAGAGTTGATAGGATGTGTCTTTCTTGAAATGCACATCCATCGTCCTAGCATCCATGTTCTCTATTCTGCTTGGCACGTAATGATTTACTGAGTCCATTTTAAAGTTGGGGTCAGGAGAGGGATGAGATTTCATTTCAATTTCGTCACTGGAGCAGAAACTTTGCCCATGAGATGACTGCCAGACTCATCTAGGCTTATGCAATATTCTGTGTACTTAGATGAATATTGAAATTGATAATAATGGAGTTTTCAAAGTAGGCAGAGAAATGTTTCCCCAAAACATCTTGCTGGTTTCTGCAATACTGAATTTCAGTGATGAGCTTTCATTAAACTCTTGATCATTTCAACCTACAAGTTGCCTTGTTTTAATCCCTTGGGAATGACATATAAAGACAATGGATTAATAAGTAAATCTACTTTCTATTCACAGGGTATCGGAGAACCACCGTTCTTCATTGGGGCATCTGTATTTTTTGCCATCAAGCATGCCCTCACGAGTTCTCGCTCTGATAATGGCTTGGGTGGTGTCTTCAAGTTCAACGCACCAGCCACTGTCCAGAATGTACGCATGACATGCGGTGATCTGAAGACGGAGGACTAATTTGGGGTGGACGAATGATTTATGAAATGACTTTTGTAATGCAAATTTAAGTAGAGCTTGTGATACATGTTGGCAGAAATACCTATTTTGGGTTTGAATGTGGAATAAAAGGTTGTGTGTGATTGATGTATGCCCTATAGAGAACCTATTATCCTTATTATAAAGGCAAGGTAAACTTAAAAGCCATTTTTATTTTCCTTATTCCATGTAGAAAATATGAAATGTGACAATCATGTAAAATGTACTGTTCTTGAAATGCTGTTAATCCTGTTATACTACAATTCAACTCATGTTATAGGTTGCTTTCTATTTCCACAATATTGGTGTTTGAATAATTTTGCTTGCATATTCCATCTGAAATGTCTTCCCAATTCAAAGTCAGCTATTAAATGTCAATATACTCAGTACTTATTCACATGCAGTATATATGTATTAAAGTTCAGAATAATATTTTTTTAAATATTGATGGGGTAAATGCAATCATGAAACAAAACTTATGAAGTGATTACTGCTGCTTTAATCCTTTCGTAGAACTTTTAGATTTGGGCATCAGCTGCTTCTTCTGCAGCTTGATGAATCAAGATGAAGTTTATGTAATCACAGGCTACTACAAATATGGAAATATAAATCTTTGTGATTGAAGAACTTTTGAAGAAGAATTGCTCATTGAATGACAATTGGTGTGGGGTTTTTGTTTGCATGTTATTTTGCATATATTTTTGTTCTTGTTGACGAAAAGTAATTTATGTTGTATTATTGCTGTTTTTCTTTGTTCTTGGGGAGGGGGTTGTTATTGCATTTAAAAAATAAAAAATAAATCCTGTTTCGCGATGACATGATTTCATATAATATATCTTAATTATGTTATAATTAAGTAATTTAATCTTCTTATTTTTCTCTTTTTGAAAGTTTACTGGATTTTAGAATATGAGGATTCATGACCACTGAAATAATGAGAAAAAAAACTAAGCAAATCTGTTTGCAACCCTCCTTGCAGTGTGTAATGTACAACTTACATTATGATGGTGAATATACAAACTACATGCTGCATGTATATTGACTATGTCTAACTGATCATTTCTGCATATCATCAGTGGATATCTATGTGTGAGACACTTTGGACATTGTAGATGTTCTTGAATTGTAAACAGAATTGGGAATAAGAGCATTATGTAAAAGTTAGAAAACAGGAGTATATTGAAATATAACTGATATATATAATATGGTGATAAAATGTGCTAATATTAATAATTATTGATATTAGTGCTAACTGGCAATGCCTGTAAGAGAGTAATTTCTGCTATTTGTACTTTATCTCTGTCATTATGATCTCATTGCTTCAATCATTACATGTTATTACCTATTTTGTTTCCTGTAATTTTGATGTTTGCGTTTACTATTGTACAAAACCTGTAATTCGGCTTTCAAGCCGCGATTGATTTTTATTTCAATAAACCATTACTACTATATCATTATTTTTAATATCAATATTATATTATTGTTATCATTGTTATAATCCGAATTCCAAGTCATACAAGATATAGTTTTACTTTTTCAATCATAATTGCAGTAATTTGATAGTATATTTTGGTAAATGCCAGGTGTCAAATTCTTTCAAGAGACTCGGATATAGGACCTATTTTTAAGAATGTTGCCAACTTTTCAACGTCCAATATCAGAGGCTAAATTGTCAGTGACAAAAATATTTTGCTTCTGATATTGTAACCTCTGATATTCTTATTATTAAAAAATGTACAGTACCTATGAAAAATAAAAAAATTTGCAGCTGCTTTGAAATATAAAAATGTTATGCATGAATTAAGACAAGTTGAATGGATTTATGGTAATATATCTTAATTTGTAGAGACTATATAACGTGCAAAATTCTTGTCAAAATTTGAATTACCTGTAAGACAGGTTGAATAGATTTATCGTAATGTACTTAATTTGCAGAGACTATATCCCAATTTGAATTTGCTGTGACAAAAATATGTATCTCATTATTAAAATGCTGATAATGATGATGTAAACGCTATCTGGAAGTAACATCAATAAATGGTACACTGATAAATTTTGCAGATATTAAGGATCCTCTTTGTCATTATTTTTTCTACAGCCTACAATTTTTTTTTATAATTTAGTTGAATTGAATCAAATAATCAGTGAAGTATATTGACATTGGACAAATGTAACCAGATTTTGAAGGAAAATGTGTTTTAATTTGACATTTTTATAATTTAAAATTACAACTCGTATTGAACTGAAAATTATATATTTTAAAGTGAATGCCAAGCCCGGTCCCTCAACTTGGGCTGTACAGTATATAACTGCGACATTCGGTTGAAAGCATAAAGAATTTTAGTCAGAGGGTGGAGCAACTTCCAAAGTGGGGGGGGGGGGGGGGCACTTACAAAAAAAAGTCACTTTCTGCCATGTGACAGTTGCACTTAAATACTATATCACCCAAGTCATTTGTTTCTTGTATTATTGATGCATGACATGAAAACACATATATTTGTAATAGCACTTCCTCAGGCAAGGTGCCTAGTTATAGCGCCATCTATTGATAACCACTTGATATCAAACACTCAGAAGGCCACATTAACATGGTTGTGCTGAGGTACAATAATCCCCTTTTTGCCAGAGCATCAAGGAGATTTCAGTTCTAAGTTTGTCATGTCAGGCAAAGAGGTTAGTTTTGTTATATATTGAATGTATTTTTATGAATTGTCGAAACATAAAGTGTAAATTAGTGTGTATGTTTTGAACTTCTTGCTGAGAGATGTTGATGTTAGTATGCAATGTAATGTAAGACATGCAAGCCCATGCTGTTATGATGTACATTTGACTTTATATTAAGAACAGTGATAACTAGTGAAGATATTGTTAAATACTTTGAAGATTATTATGAGAGTGCTGAAGCACTAAGTAGAGATTTGGAGTTTATAATTGTTTAGTTCATCGATTCAAGCTATAGTGAAATCTAGTTGTGACATTTGTAGTGTGAGTTTGTATTTATGTAAAGCCATTTAAAGGCAGGCTTTACTACTGCAGCTAGAAGGGATTATACCACCCAGTGAGCCAGCAAGGTCACTGTGACAGGTGGCTATCTCATTAACTCAGCTCTCATTTAACATAAGAAAAAGAGGATCATGGGGGACCAACAGGCACCGATTTGGGAAGTTTTCTATATAGAGGGAGCAAGTAGCTACAAGTAGAACAGTGTACCTTTAATGCAGATGGACTAGAATAGTGACTGGGGTTATTTTAATGAGTTATAAAGATCATGACACAATGTACATTATTTTATGAGTTTCTCAAAGAGACTGTTTATTGCTATATATTGATGATGCTATGATGTACTTGTATTTATGATTCTTTATCTGTGATTTATCCACAGTTTTCACGGAATATACTAGTACGGAATGAAACGGAGGGAATGAAACGAAATGGAATGGTTTCTTCGATCATTAAAGCTATACGAATTCCTGTAGAAGCCTTTGTTAAGACTTTTGATTTGTTATCGACCTCGCTGCAGCCACATATTGTAAAGTGAATGCCAAGCCCGGTCCCTCAACTTGGGCTGTACAGTATATAACTGCGACATTCGGTTGAAAGCATAAAGAATTTTAGTCAGAGGGTGGAGCAACTTCCAAAGTGGGGGGGGGGGGCACTAACAAAAAAAAGTCACTTTCTGGGGAAAAAAGGGCACCTTCAAAGGGAAATCTCAAAGACGATAATATACCATTCTTTAGACATTGGTATATACCCCTATATTGTGATTACATTATCAGGGACGATTTCAATATTTGTTTCTCTTTATACATCATATAAGATATTGCTTAAGCATCATACTTTGCAGTTGGGTGTGATGGTCTGAAAATTCATTTGCGAGCGAGGAAAATGTTTAAGATTTGTGAGGTTGCAGTGCGAAAAATAACATCTTATAAAGAGGAAAAATCCAATCCTATGATGGGGTTATAAACACATTCTCATAACGAAAGACTGAAAAGACCTTTGATAAGTTACATAATTATAACATCTATAACTGCGAGCAAAGCGAGCGAGCTTTGGGGGAAATTGCTCTTTCGCTTGAAATTAGGGGCACGTTTAATGATGCGAGTAAAAGGGGACACTTATCGAAAGGGTTAAGACACTTATTAGAAAAGAAAAGGAGCACGTGTCAAAGTACAAAGGCTAATTATCAGAGGTGAAAATGGGACACTTCTTATACACATAAAAAAAAAAGAGGCACGCACTAGGGATGAAAAGGGATTTTATGAGAATGGGAAATGGGCATTTGTCGACGAAAGATTTAGATATAGGCAAGTTTATAAAAAGTGAAAAGGGGCATTTATGAACAAAGGAAGGTTCCTTATTAGAAAGGAAAAAGGGGCACATATCATTGTTGAAATGGTAATAATCAGAGGTGAAAAGGGGCACTGACCATACATGAAATGAGGCACTTATCAAAATGAAAAAGAGAAACTAATGATAAAGGGAAATGTGC
This sequence comes from Strongylocentrotus droebachiensis, assembly GCA_035222895.1. NCBI lineage: Eukaryota > Metazoa > Echinodermata > Echinoidea > Camarodonta > Strongylocentrotidae > Strongylocentrotus > Strongylocentrotus droebachiensis. Next base: position 39,732 of record JAVYIG010006029.1, read on the forward strand.
ATTTGTTGAAAGAAAAGGGGCATTTATCGGAGGTGAAAGGTGGCTTTTATGAAATGGGGTAAGTGGCTCTTATTAAAAAGAAAAAGAAGCACATGTTAAAATAAACGGGGCACTCGTCAAAGATGAAAAGGGGTAATTATAAGAAGGGGAAGGGGCACTTATAAGAAGGAAAATGAGCATTTATTAGGAAGGAAAAGGGGGATGTGTCAAAATAAAAGAGGCATAAAAGAGGCATTTATAAGAGATGAAAAGAGCACTTGTCAAAGTTTTTCTTTCTTTCATTTATTTTCATATTTCTCATATACATTTCAAATAAGTACAAGTTGTTTTTTCAATGATACTAGATAATAAATAACATAAAGATAAGTGGTCAATATAGAATACTAATTTAACTGAGAGAAATATGATGGGACCTACATGAAAGCAAGCTTGTAAAGCTTTTATAGGTCCCAGTGAAATAGTTTGTGGTAATGAATGGAGGACGGGTATAAATAGTGACCAATCTAAATGAATCAAAAAATAAAAAGGGAAATAATAAAGAAACATGCGGTGATGCTGTTTATATTGTCCCTTCCTTTCTTACAGTAAAGTGAAACGAGTATCTCTCAAAATTGAATAGGGTCATTTACAAGAGATGAAAAGGGGCATTTATGAGAAGGGAAAGGGGCTCTTTTTTAAATGGGAGCACTTATCATAAGGTAAAGGGGCACTTATTAAAAGGCAAAGGGGCCACATGTGAATATATAAGGTGCGCTTATCCGAGCTAAAAAGGGGTAGTTTATTAAAAGGGGAAGGGGCACTTTTTACAAAGGAAAAGGGGAACTTATCAAAGCAAAAGGGGAACCTCTCAGATTTGAAAAGGGCAATTATCAGAGGTGGCGCGTATCAAAAGTGAAAAGGGGCGCTTCTCGTACCTGAAAAGTTGAACTTGTCAAAGGAAAAGGGGTACGTGTCAAAATAAAAGAGGCACTTATCGAGAGATGGAAAGGGGAAGGGGCACTTTTAAACATTAATAGGGGCACTTGTCAAAGTAAATGGGGCACTTTTCCTATGTAAAAAGGGGCACTTGTTACAAAGTTAAAGGGACACTTTTCCTTTGTAAAAAGGGGCACTTTTGGGGTACTTGAAAAAGTGGGGACACTGTGCCCCCCCCCCCCCCCCTGCCCCCCGGGAGCGCCGCCTATGCGACGGGCACAGCTCGCTGACGACTAATATAGTTTTTACTTGGATTATGCTGAAAAAATAAGCACCCGGCAAAGTGACCTACACTGTACATTGGAGTGTCACAGGCCTAAATAGCTTTGTTCTAAATTCCAAAATACTCGCACATAAAATTGGTAAAGTCCTGAAAAATTACACACACCCTTTTAGAGAGCCCCTTGTTAACTTAGAACTAACGAGATAGTACACAATGGGAAAGTTTGTTTGTACTTTGATTTAACCTGTTCAATGCAATCCTAGAATACTGACATTACGTGTCCGGGAGAAGAAAAAAATTGACTTTGTTCTAAACTGTATTATGATAGCACATAAAATGCCAAAGTCCTGATAATCACACACCTTCTTTTCGAGAGCTCGTTGATAACCGGGAAATAACGAGATAGTAAACGATATGAAAGTTTGTTTGTACTTTGATTGGACCTGTTCAATGCAATTCTAGAATATTGACATTACGGATCAGGGAAGTAAAAATGGACTTTGTTCTCCTTCTTTTATATTTTGCAGTCATATGAATCACTTGTGCAGCTCTGTATCAGAACAGGAAGGTGAGACGTATACATGAGAACCATTTTCATCTGGAGTGGAAACAAACGTTATCGATTAAGGTAAGCCATATCAATTTGCTTTTAACTCGGAAACAATGATTGTCGGGATTTTTATGTATTTCATAAGGAATAGGCCCGGTCTACCGGTAGGTTGATTAGATTAAAGACTACAATATCGCAGTGATGAATGGATGGATCGTTACCTTTTATGCCATTGCTTATGACACTGTAAAATACACTTTGTCGAGACGACAAAATTACTGCATAAATGTAATTCTATTTAAAGTTATTGATCTGTATAGAATGATGATAACAAGCTAACCGAAGAAAATACATATAATTAAATGTTTGTATATACTAAATAGAACAACTAGGGCCGGCTCATGAATGCGTCGTTGATGATTATGTGACGCGCAGCTAGCTGGCTAAGGGTCTGTCAAAGTTTTTACAGGTTGTGTCAAAACAGTCTGTATTAAAGCACAGAGTCTACTTTGTCACTTTAACAAAGTAATTACCATGTCTTGAGTGAAGCCTAAGCGAGCTCCACACTGTCTGTGTCTAAATATAGGGTGTATATTCTCTTTATGGCACATGCAAATGAACTTTAAGTTCAGACCATATTATTATGCACTATACGACACAAACGATCCCGCAAATCAAGCGTAAGTCCTGCGACTAAGTGCAAATTTGCAATTGATCGCAACCTAACTCTCTTGCAACGTACGCCCCATTAGTAAGAGAGAGAGAGAGATAGAGGGGGGGGGGGATAAAAGCTAGATCTAGTTAACTTAATTAAATTGTTAAAACTTTAATCTTAACAAAATCCTAGGAAACTTAGAAGTGGGGGGTTGCAGAAAGTTGAGTTGCAATCGATTGCAAATATCAGTTGCAAATTTTGCAACTTGCAATCAATGATATCGCAACCCTTCTTGCAACGCCCCATAAGAGTTTGTGCATGCAAACTAGAGCCAATTGAAGTTTTCTGATCTTGTATTACACCTATTTTCAGATTTGCCCAGCTGTTCCACCAACCTCAACTAATCTTAGCCTCTTAATTGCTGGCTCGTTTAATCTTGCAAGATGTCAGACGAAGTTTCCATGACTACCGATGAGGCGCTCATCTTCTTGCGAGATGTTCTTGGTATGGCGACTACGAAAGACAAAATTCACAAGGATCAGGTAGCTTTCTTGGACGAGCTGACAATGGCATGGCTCCATCACATCCCCTTCCAGTCCATCAGGGCTATCTCTGTGCCACACCCCGACCGTCATCTCCCATCTTTCGCAGAGATCAGGAAGGACCTGTTCTCTAAGCTTGGCGGTCTCTGCTATGATCACTCTCTGAGTACCTGGGCCGTCCTCCGCGCCCTGGGTTTCGACGTCTCATTGGTGACGTGCGATGTCAGCTTCCAAGACAGCCATGCCCTGGTTCTCGTCCACAACGCCTCCTCTCCAGGCAGCATCCATATGGTGGATGTTGGGTCTGGATACCCGACGTTCAAGGCCATACCGTTCGATTTTGAGCTCGTGTCCCCCGAGTATCGCCACTCCTATCTCCGCTACCGGTTCATCCGTGAAGGCGACCTCATCATCCGTCAACATCATGCCGATACCGACCCCAGAGCTTCCCTGTGGCCGGACAGAGTCAAGGATGGCTGGTATTCCTTCATCTACATCCATTTCGACAAGCCACAGAAGATCTCCTACTTCGATAGGGTCATGACAACACTCTACACAGAGAAATTACCCACCCCACCATATCTTACCAGCCCCCGGTGCATGACCTGGCCAAACGGTCGATTCATCTGCATTAAAGACACAACTTTATTGGTTGAAAAAGAAGAGGGACGGGTTGAAAAATCTTATCTTAAGTCACTAGATGATATCGTCGCTGCGTATAAGAATTACTTCCCACAATTCCCTGAAGAGATTGTGAAAGCGGCTATGAATGACGCATGGGTTGATCTTGACTTCTCAAAGATACTACCAGCTACTGGACATGCCTAGTCCATTTGATTTATACTTAGGTTCGTTACCTTCATTCTCAACTGAAATATTCCTCTTCATGAGAATATTGTAAGCAGATCCTTTTTTTTCAATCGATCAGTTATTAACTTTGGGGGATTTTTTTCTTCTTCTCTCTTTGCCTCTTAGAAGTGTTTATTCAATATTCATACAATAACATAATTTTGCAAAACAATTTTGCAAAACAATGGAACATCAATAATACACAAATTATTTGTTCAAATACAACTAATTAAATTCGCAGGAAATTTCATATTTTGTACTTTTAATGTTCGTTTATTTTTATTAAGTTAGTCATTACTCTTTTAAATAAATATATCGAATTCAAATCTCTATTTTCATACCCATACTTATTACGAAAAATAATCATGTTATAAATAGACCAAAAAGCAATCGTCATTATCAAATCGATTTCGGTTTGCGAATTCATTTTGAGTAATAAACCAATATCTATCTCTATTTTAAGATTGAAAGCATGTAAAACTAAGTCATTTATATATTCAAAGAAGTTTTCGTTTGCCTTCGTTTGGGGGATGTTAATTGTAGGGTTCCATCGATCCTTTGAATAAGTATTATCCTGTTTTTCACGATGGTTCAAGGATTATATTTCTAAATGTCGTCGATTAAAGTCATTATTGCTGCAAACATTTCAAAGTCAATCATCATGTGAAGAGACAAAACATTTCCGACTAAAATCATACTACGTGTCCCATCTCTATATAACGAGTGAAAGATGTGGTGATAGGACAAGACAGAGAGAGAGAGAGAGAGAGAGAGAGAGAGAGAGAGAGAGAGAGAGATAGAGGGAGAGAGAAGAGAGAGAGAGAGAGAGAGAGAGAGAGAAAGAGAGATAGAAAGTTAGAGAGTAAAAAATAGAGAGTAAAAAATAGAGAGTTGAATTGAATTGAACTTTATTTGTTTCCAATTCCAGAATGAGGGATAGAGAGAGAAATAAATATATAAATAAATAAAGAGAAGATATATATATATATATATATCGAGAGAGAGCGAGAAAGAGAGAGAGAGGAAGAGAGAAAGAGAGAGAGGAAGAGAGAAAGAGAGGGAGAGAGAGAGAATGAGAAAGAGAGAGAGAGAGAGTGGTTGAAGGCAAAGTGAAAAGTCGATACGACATCCCATTATATTCTTAGTATAATTTTTCATTTCGCATATCATTTACTAAGTACCATCAGTGCCCTCCCCATCCCCTCCTCATGGCACAAGTGCCTACCCCTAAATACACGCTACGCCAATGATCCTCATTACCATAGATTTGTTTTTATATAAAGGGCGGATCCCGGATATGGTTTAAGTAGGTTGGGAGACAAGTTTTAGAAGGGGTAATCAGATTATTTCTGAAAATTAATGAGAGATAAGTAAAGATTAATTATATATTTAATCAATTTATGCATATCATCAGGCGCGGATCCACGGGGGGAGGGGTGCTCGACCCCCTGGCAAAAAAAAATCCAAAAAAAAAGACGGGCCCCTAACCCCTGGCAAACAAAAATGTTTAACAAAAGTTGGTAACTACAATTTAAACCTTTTACTTTTTTTTGCTAAAGGTAGGTGGGGGGTGTTGAGTGGGGAAAAAAATATTTCATTTTTTATGAAAGGTGACTACTTTCGTGAGCATACATTATCTGTCTCATCGTGGGTTTTACAATTTCGTACAAATAGATCTTAGATCTGTTGTTAGGGATGATTTACTGACGCGGGAGGGGGCAGGCAGTGGGGCACAGTGCCCCCCCCCCCCCCCACAGTTTTAAGTACCCCAACTAGAGAAAATGTCGAAGGAAAAGGGGCAAGTGTCAAAATAAAAAGGGGCAGTTATCAGAGGTGAAAAGGGGAAGGGACACTTTTGAAAAGTAATAAGGGCTCTTTTCCTACGTAAAAATGGGTACTTTTATTTTAGCATGTGCCTCATTTTCTTTTTGATAAGAGCCTCTTCCCCCTTCTCATAAAAGCCCTCTTTCACCTCTGATAGTATCCTTTATCATAAGCGCCCCTTTTTCATTCTCATAAGTGCCCCTTTTCACCTCTGATAATTTTCCTTTTAACAATGACGTGTACCCTTTTCCCTTTCTAATAGGGGACCTATCCTCTTTTCATAAATGCCCCTTTCACCTCTTATAAATGCCTCTATCAGTATCTGGTGGGTGCCTCTTTTCTGTTGACAAACACTCATTTCCCATTCTCATAAGTGCCTTTTTCATCTCTGTAAGTGCTTCGTTTCAGTTGTAAAAAGTGACCCATTTTCATCTGTGATAATTTTCCTTTGTACTTTGACACGTGTTCCTTTATGAGATAATTATATGTTACTTATCAAAGGTATTTTCAGTCTTTCGTTATGAGAATGTGCTTATAACCCCATCAGGATTGGGGTTTTGCCTCTTTATTAGATGTACTTTTTCGAACTGCGACTTCACAAATTCAAACAAACACACCCAGCTGCAATGAATGATGCTTAAGCAATATCTTGTATAATGTGAAAAGAGAATCAAATATTGAAATCATCCCTGATAATGTAATCACAATGAGGGGCATATACTAAAGTTTAAAAGAATGTATATTTTCGCTTTGAGATTTCCCTCTGTAGGTGCCCTTTTTTCTGAAAGTTCACTTCTTTGTTGCTGCCCTTTCACTTTGGAAGTCGCTCCGCCGCCCCTGGGCCCGTATTCAATTCAATAATTAGAATAAGTACGAAATTTACTAAGTAAATTACTAAGCTAAGAACTGTATTTATCTCTATAGATAGAGAAAAGAAAGTAAACACAAAAAGAGGGAGAAAGGAAAAGCGAGAGAGAGGAAAATGGATAGGGAAGAGGGAAAATAATGAGAAAATAAACTCCTAGAGGTGGAGAGGAGTTAGATGTAGGGTGAAATGAGGAGAGTTAGGGTGGATGGAGGAGAGGTAAGGTGGAAGGAGGAGAGGTAAGAGGGAAGGAGGAGAGGTAGGGTGAATGGAGGAGAGATAGGTACGTGGGGGTAGGTTGGATGGAAGGGTGGTAGAGGTAAGATGGATGGAGGAGAGGTAGGGTGGATGGAGGGGTGGTAGAGGTAGGGTGGATGGAGGAGAGGTAGGGTGGATGGAGGGTTGGGTGGATGGAGGAGAGATGGGTACGTGGGGGTAGGGTGGATGGAGGAAAGATGGGTTCATGGGAGGTAGGGTGGATGGAGAAGAGGTAAGGTGGATGGAGGAGAGGTAAGGTGGAAGGAGGAGTGGAAGGAGGAGTGGTAGGGTGGATGGAGGGGTGGTAGAGGTAGGGTGGAAGGAGGAGAGGTAGGGTGGATGGAGGGGTGGTAGAGGTAGGGTGGAAGGAGGAGAGGTAGGGTGGAAGGAGGAGAGGTAGGGTGGATGGAGGGGTGGTAGAGGTAGGGTGGAAGGAGGAGAGGTAGGGTGGATGGAGGAGAAATGGGTACGTGGGAGGTAGGTTGGATGGAGGGGTGGTAGAGGTAGGGTGGAAGGAGGAGAGGTAGGGTGGATGGAGGGGTGGTAGAGGTAGGGTAGAGGTAGGGTGGAAGGAGGAGAGGTAGGGTGGATGGAGGGGTGGTAGAGGTAGGATGGAAGGAGGAGAGGTAAGGTGGATGGAGGAGAGATGGGTACTTGGGGGTAGGTAGGATGGATGGTGTGGGGGGGGGGGGTAGGTTGGATTGAGGGGTGGTAGAGGTAGGGTGGATTGAGGGATGGTAGAGGTAGGGTGGATGGAGGAGAGGTAAGGTGGATGGAGGAGAGATGGTCACGTGGGAGGTAGGGTGGATGGGGGAGAGGTAGAGTGGAGGGGAGGTAGAGGTTGGGGTTAATGGAGGGGTGGTAGAGGTAGGGTGGATGGAGGAAAGATGGGTGGATGGAGGAAAGATGGGTTCATGGGAGGTAGGGTGGATGGAGGAGAGGTAAGGTGGATGGAGGAGAGGTAAGGTGGATGGAGGAGAGGTAAGGTGGAAGGAGGAGAGGTAGGGTGGATGGAGGAGAGGTAGGGTGGATGGAGGAGAGATGGGTACGTGGGGGTAGGTTGGATGGAGGGGTGATAGAGGTAGGGTGGAAGGAGGAGAGTTAGGGTGGATGGAGGAGAGGTAAGGTGGAAGGAGGAGAGGTAAGAGGGAAGGAGGAGAGGTAAGGTGGAAGGAGGAGAGGTAAGGTGGAAGGAGGAGAGGTAAGGTGGAAGGAGGAGAGGTAAGAGGGAAGGAGGAGAGGTAGGGTGAATGGAGGGGTGGTAGAGGTAGGGTGGATGGAGGAGAGGTAGGGTGGATGGAGGGGTGGTAGAGGTAAGATGGATGGAGGAGAGGTAGGGTGGATGGAGGGGTGGTAGAGGTAGGGTGGATGGAGGAGAGGTAGGGTGGATGGAGGGTTGGGTGGATGGAGGAGAGATGGGTACGTGGGGGTAGGGTGGATGGAGGAAAGATGGGTTCATGGGAGGTAGGGTGGATGGAGAAGAGGTAAGGTGGATGGAGGAGAGGTAAGGTGGAAGGAGGAGTGGAAGGAGGAGTGGTAGGGTGGATGGAGGGGTGGTAGAGGTAGGGTGGAAGGAGGAGAGGTAGGGTGGGTGGAGGGGTGGTAGAGGTAGGGTGGAAGGAGGAGAGGTAGGGTGGATGGAGGGGTGGTAGAGGTAGGGTGGAAGGAGGAGAGGTAGGGTGGATGGAGGAGAAATGGGTACGTGGGAGGTAGGTTGGATGGAGGGGTGGTAGAGGTAGGGTGGAAGGAGGAGAGGTAGGGTGGATGGAGGGGTGGTAGAGGTAGGGTGGAAGGAGGAGAGGTAGGGTGGATGGGAGGGGTGGTAGAGGTAGGATGGAAGGAGGAGAGGCAAGGTGGATGGAGGAGAGATGGGTACTTGGGGGTAGGTAGGATGGATGGGGTGGGGGGGTAGGTTGGATTGAGGGGTGGTAGAGGTAGGGTGGATTGAGGGATGGTAGAGGTAGGGTGGATGGAGGAGAGGTAAGGTGGATGGAGGAGAGATGGGTACTTGGGGGTTGGTAGGATGGATGGGGGTGGGGGGGGGGTAGGTTGGATTGAGGGGTGGTAGAGGTAGGGTGGATTGAGGGATGGTAGAGGTAGGGTGGATGGAGGAGAGGTAAGGTGGATGGAGGAGAGATGGGTACTTGGGGGTTGGTAGGATGGATGGGGTGGGGGGGGGGGTAGGGTGGATTTAGGGGTGGTAGAGGTAGGGTGGATGGAGGAGAGATGGTCACGTGGGAGGTAGGGTGGATGGGGGAGAGGTAGAGTGGAGGGGAGGTAGTGGTTGTGGTTAATGAGGGGTGGTAGAGGTAGGGTGGATGGAGGAGAGATGGTCACGTGGGAGGTAGGGTGGATGGAGGAGAGGTAAGGTGGATGGAGGAGAG
>JAVYIG010006029.1:49056-125663 GCA_035222895.1 Strongylocentrotus droebachiensis
AATATAATTTGATTATAGGTCCCCACATTCTCCTGTTAACAGATTCAGGAGCCCTCATTTCGATGAGGATGGAGGCTGTAGTCCTCTCGAAGCCTGGCCTAAGCTTGCTTGATAGCTTGGCTTGGTGTATGTACCATATTCATGGATGCATACGTGTGTACCACTGGTGAGTTAGGAACTGTCACAAGCGTAGCTATATCGCAAATTGCATTCGTTCTTTTAACCATGCCATACAATTTCACGTTCCCATTAAGCAGTCTCATCTGCTTCATCTTGCGGTTTATACCGGGAGATATAACAGGCAATTAGGTGCCTGTCCATGTAACTGGCAATTGTGTAGTGCTCCTTGTTTTGTTCATCTCAAAACAGATTTTTGCACTATAATGGTGATCATCAGATGGTATAATACTATAGTGTCTACACATCTGCGATGCTTGTAAACACTTTACAGAAATATGATATATGAGGAACGTGGTTACATAATGGCTGAAAGCTTTCATGAATAATATTTGTTGGTCTCCATGGTTAAAAGAATGTATGACTGGTATAGTGCCATCCACTGTATATTTATAGGAGAGAGTACAGGTCCTTTTTTTTGGTAGACAGTTTCTTACCATACAACAATGTTTGTCATTTGGTAATGAATGTTCTACTATTACAACACATTTTTATGTTCAAGATGTGATTTAAAGTTTTTAGCAGAATATGTGGGAGAGGGGAAAAGGAGAAATGTATAGTGTTTCCTCAAATTGGCTTATATGATTTTATCAAGTCAGTGCATCCCCTCTCTCTCTCTCACTTTACGACAATTAAACTGATGGTTTTTTTTACATAACGATGAAGATACATTAATCTTGTAGGACATACAAGCTTGGTGCAGCCAGGCAAAGTTTGTAGCCTGTTCTTCTGCACCTTTTCCCCCAACTGGGTTTTGGTGGTTTTAGGATAGAAATATCCTTATCGTTTTCATACAGTGGATGGTTTAGCATTGAAATACCTGCACCTTTTTTCAATCATTTTTTAAAAATTGTTTACTACAGGTGGCAAGCAAGGTATACTGGGATTCTCTTTTGGAATTATAGTGCCTTTGCTCTTAGAGGGCTGGGGCGTTTGGTCATAACAACATTTTTGTTAAATTTTTAATTGAAGGGGGTGAGGATGGGAGAACGGAGCCCCTTCTAGTTGAGCTAAACAAAAGGAATTAGAGGACAGTGGTAGGAAATACCCCCATCCTGAGTCAATGGATGACAAAAAAAAAGAAAAATGTGTCTGAATTTACCTCTCCCCTGTATAACCATTCTTAAACACAACAGATAGGGAGGAGCTTCAATCAATTGCTCCTCTCATTATCTGTTGTAAGCTAGAAGGGGAGGGGAAACGCGGAACATCATCTTCAAATGGGTCCCTCCCCTGCATATCCATGCATATAATACAGTGACAGGGAGGAGCCTAGCTAATGGCATATATATGCAGTGCTCCTACATTGATGGGCTCCTCCCATTATTACACTATGGGGGAGGGGCAACAAAGTACATTTTCCCAAATATACCACCTTCGACTCATATGGGAGGGGCAAAGAATCACATGAGGAGTATCATCACCTTCCCCCATCATATACCCCCTTCTAATTCAATCAATAGTTAAATCCTCATCCTATCAAAGTCGGTTGATGATACAAGAATTAGATTTTGAGTTCCACAATCTTAAGGATTATTTCCAATTGGTACTAGGATGATGTTTATTTGATTGGGCTTAAAGATGGTCATTCTGTCCAACAGTCATCCAATATCTGTACTATTGCATGATAGTGTAGTTATCTATCAAGGTAAATCTACTTGCCACCTGTAACCATGGTAACTGTACGTTCTGTGCTTTGTACGACCCACATGACAGGTATGATGGCAAGAGGAGCCATTAATGTCTTCATGACATCTCCAATCACATCGATGTGGGTAGGGGCGTCAATCCATCGTTCGGGCAAACATTGCATTATTATGTTCTGTATACAGACACTTCTGAAATTAGTTGCTAACCTTCGGATTGACGCCCCTGTGTAATATCATTATTTGTGTCTCAATACAATACTCATAACTGTGAATTATATTATATATATATATATTATATATTATTATCATATATTATATTAATATATTATAGCCTTCGGATTGACGCCCCTGTGTAATATCATTGTTTGTGTCTCAATACAATACTCATAACTGTGAATTAAGTGATGAATTCTACAAAAGTGTCCTCTTACCCCCCCCCCCCCCGCTTATTCAGCGGTCGGCTGAGTCGTTGCGAAATTTTCGGCCCGATTGATAAATGTTAAACCCCCCCCCCCCCTTGAAAAAAATCCTGCGTACGCGCCTGGCGTGTAGTATGTGATGGCTATCGGCGATCATCCCCCCACTCCTCGGTACGGATTTACGCCCTGAATGTAACAATATGTATAACTCTATGATCGAATTACCAATTTTGTGAGAAAAAATATCAGAAGAAAATTATTTCTTATTATTACTCTTTGTGATGTAATACAAAAATTAATGCTCAAAGATAAATTGAAATTTTAAAATGCTTACTACTGTCTCTGTTTTATTTCCAATGAAATAAGCTTCTCAAACGTTTTAAATCTATAATGAGAGCATGTGTGTGTTTGTGTATGTGAAAGTCTTTCATCTGCTACCTTCCTCTACATCCCCTCCATCCACCCTACCTCTACCTCTCCTCCATCCACCCTACCTCTCCTCCATCCACCCTACCTCTCCTCCTTCCACATTACCTGTACCTCCCCTCCACACTACCTCTCCTCCATCAACCCCTCAATCCACCCTACCTCTATTGACCCCCCATCCACCCGAACCTCTACCACCCCTCCATACAACCTACCCCCCACGTACCCATCTCTCCTCCATCCACCCTACCTCTCCTCCATCCACCCCAACCTCTACCTCCCCTCCATCCAACCTACCCCCCACTTTCCCATCTCTCCTCCATCCACCCAACCTCTTCGACCCTTCATCCACCCTACCTCTCCTCCATCCACCCTACCTCTCCTCCTTCCACCTTACCTCTACCACCCCTCCATCCAACCTACCCCCACGTACCCATCTCTCCTCCATCCACCCTACCTCTACCACCCCTCCATCCACCCTACCTCTCCTCCTTCCACCATACCTCTACCACCCCTCCATCCAACCTACCCCCCACGTACCCATCTCTCCTCCTTCCACCCTACCTCTATTACCCCTCCATCCACCCCAAACTCTACCTCCCCTCCATCCAACCTACCCCCACGTACCCATCTCTCCTCCATCCACCCTACCCCTCCTCCTTCCACCCTACCTCTACCACCCCTCCATCCAACCTACCCCCACGTACCCATCTCTCCTCCATCCACCCTACCTCTACCATCCCTCAATCCACCCTACCTCTACCACCCCTCAATCCAACCTACCCCCCCCACCCCGTCCATCCTACCTACCCCCAAGTACCCATCTCTCCTCCATCCACCTTACCTCTCCTCCTTCCACCCTACCTCTACCACCCCTCCATCCACCCTACCTCTCCTCCTTTCACCCTACCTCTACCACCCCTCCATCCAACCTACCTCCCACGTACCCATTTCTCCTCCATCCACCCTACCTCTACCACCCCTCAATCCACCCTACCCCCCCCCCCCCACCCCATCCATCCTACCAACCCCCAAGTACCCATCTCTCCTCCATCTACCTTACCTCTCCTCCATCCACCCTACCTCCTCCATCCCTCAATCCACCCTACCTCTACCACCCCTCAATCCAACCTACCCCCCCCCCCCCAGCCCATCCATCCTACCTACCCCAAGTACCCATCTCTCCTCCATCCACCTTGCCTCTCCTCCTTCCATCCTACCTCTACCACCCTCCATCCACCCTACCTCTCCTCCTTCCACCCTACCTCTACCACCCCTCCATCCACCCTACCTCTCCTCCTTCCACCCTACCTCTACCACCCCTCCATCCACCCTACCTCTCCTCCTTCCACCCTACCTCTACCACCCCTCCATCCAACCTACCTCCCACGTACCCATTTCTCCTCCATCCACCCTACCTCTACCACCCCTCAATCCACCCTACCCCCCCCCCCCACCCCATCCATCCTACCAACCCCCAAGTACCCATCTCTCCTCCATCCACCTTACCTCTCCTCCATCCACCCTACCTCTACCATCCCTCAATCCACTCTACCTCTACCACCCCTCAATCCAACCTACCCCCCCCACCCCATCCATCCTACCTACCCCCAAGTACCCATCTCTCCTCCATCCACCTTGCCTCTCCTCCTTCCATCCTACCTCTACCACCCCTCCATCCACCCTACCTCTCCTCCTTCCACCCTACCTCTACCACCCCTCCATCCACCCTACCTCTCCTCCTTCCACCCTACCTCTACCACCCCTCCATCCACCCTACCTCTCCTCCTTCACCCTACCTCTACCACCCCTCCATCCAACCTACCTCCCACGTACCCATTTCTCCTCCATCCACCCTACCTCTACCACCCCTCAATCCACCCTACCCCCCCCCCCACCCCATCCATCCTACCTACCCCCAAGAACCCATCTCTCCTCCATCCACCTTGCCTCTCCTCCTTCCATCCTACCTCTACCACCCCTCCATCCACCCTACCTCTCCTCCTTCCACCCTACCTCTACCATCCCTCCATCCACCCTACCTCTCCTCCTTCCACCCTACCTCTACCACCCCTCCATCCACCCTACCTCTCCTCCTTCCACCCTACCTCTACCACCCCTCCATCCAACCTACCTCCCACGTACCCATTTCTCCTCCATCCACCCTACCTCTCCTCCTTCCACCCTACCTCTACCACCCCTCCATCCACCCTACCTCTCCTCCTTCCACCCTACCTCTACCACCCCTCCATCCACCCTACCTCTCCTCCTTCCACCCTACCTCTACCACCCCCTCCATCCACCCTACCACTCCTCCTTCCACCCTACCTCTCCTCTTTCCACCTTACCTCTCCTCCATCCACCTTACCTCTTCTCCATCCACCCTACCTCCCATGAACCCATCTCTCCTCCATCCACCCAACCCTCCATCCACCCTACCTCTCCTCCATCCACCCTACCTCTACCACCCCTCCATCCACCCTACCTCTCCTCCATCCATCTTACCTCTACCACCCCTCCATCCAACCTACCCCCACGTACCTATCTCTCCTCCATTCACCCTACCTCTCCTCCTTCCCTCTTACCTCTCCTCCTTCCACCTTACCTCTCCTCCATCCACCCTAACTCTCCTCCTTCCACCCTACCTCTACCACCCCTCCATCCACCCTACCTCTCCTCCATCCATCTTACCTCTATCACCCCTCCATCCAACCTACCCCCACGTACCCATCTCTCCTCCATCCACCCTACCTCTCCTCCATCCACCCTACCTCTCCTCCTTCCACCTTACCTCTCCTCCATCCACCTTACCTCTCCTCCATCCACCTTACCTCTCCTCCATCCACCCTACCTCCCATGAACCCATCTTTCCTCCATCCACCCATCTTTCCTCCATCCACCCTACCTCTACCACCCCTCCATTAACCCCAACGTCTACCTCCCCTCCACTCTACCTCTCCCCCATCCACCCTACCTCCCACGTGACCATCTCTCCTCCATCCACCCTACCTCTACCACCCCTCCATCCACCCTACCTCTACCACCCCTCAATCCAACCTACCCCCCCCACCCCATCCATCCTACCTACCCCCAAGTACCCATCTCTCCTCCATCCACCTTACCTCTCCTCCATCCACCCTACCTCTACCATCCCTCAATCCACCCTACCTCTACCACCCCTCAATCCAACCTACCCCCCCCCCCCACACCATCCATCCATCCTACCCTACCTCTACCACCCCTCAATCCAACCTACCCCCCCCCCACACCATCCATCCTACCTACCCCCAAGTACCCATCTCTCCTCCATCCACCTTACCTCTCCTCCTTCCATCCTACCTCTACCACCCCTCCATCCACCCTACCTCTCCTCCTTCCACCCTACCTCTACCCTACCTCTACCACCCCTCCATCCACCCTACCTCTCCTCCTTCCACCCTACCTCTACCACCCCTCCATCCAACCTACCTCCCACGTACCCATTTCTCCTCCATCCACCCCTACCTCTCCTCCTTCCACCCTACCTCTACCACCCCTCCATCCACCCTACCTCTCCTCCTTCCACCCTACCTCTCCTCCTTCCACCCTACCTCTACCACCCCTCCATCCACCCTACCTCTCCTCCTTCCACCCTACCTCTACCACCCCTCCATCCACCCTACCACTCCTCCTTCCACTCCTCCTTCCACCTTACCTCTCCTCCATCCACCTTACCTCTTCTCCATCCACCCTACCTCCCATGAACCCATCTTTCCTCCATCCACCCTACCCCCACGTACCCATCTCTCCTCCATCCACCCAACCCTCCATCCACCCTACCTCTCCTCCATCCACCCTACCTCTACCACCCCTCCATCCACCCTACCTCTCCTCCATCCATCTTACCTCTACCACCCCTCCATCCACCCTACCTCTCCTCCATCCATCTTACCTCTACCACCCCTCCATCCAACCTACCCCCACGTACCTATCTCTCCTCCATTCACCCTACCTCTCCTCCTTCCCTCTTACCTCTCCTCCTTCCACCTTACCTCTCCTCCATCCACCCTAACTCTCCTCATTTCACCCTACATCTAACTCCTCTCCACCTCTAGGAGTTCATTTTCTCATTATTTTCCCTCTTCCCTATCCATTTTCCTCTCTTTCGCTTTTCCTTTCTCCCTCTTTTTGTGTTTACTTTCTTTTCTCTATCTATAGAGATAAATACAGTTCTTAGCTTAGTAATTTATTTACTAATTATTGAATTGAATACCGGCCCAGGGGCGGCGGAGCGACTTCCAAAGTGAAAGGGCAGCAACAAAGAAGTGAACTTTCAGAAAAAGGGCACCTACAGAGGGAAATCTCAAAGCGAAAATATACATTCTTTTAAACTTTAGTATATGCCCCTCATTGTGATTACATTATCAGGGATGATTTCAATATTTGATTCTCTTTTCACATTATACAAGATATTGCTTAAGCATCATTCATTGCAGCTGGGTGTGTTTGTTTGAATTTGTGAAGTCGCAGTTCGAAAAAGTACATCTAATAAAGAGGCAAAACCCCAATCCTGATGGGGTTATAAGCACATTCTCATAACGAAAGACTGAAAATACCTTTGATAAGTAACATATAATTATCTCATAAAGGAACACGTGTCAAAGTACAAAGGAAAATTATCACAGATGAAAATGGGTCACTTTTTACAACTGAAAGGAAGCACTTACAGAGATGAAAAGGCACTTATGAGAATGGGAAATGAGTGTTTGTCAACAGAAAAGAGGCACCCACCAGATACTGATAGAGGCATTTATAAGAGGTGAAAGGGGCATTTATGAAAAGAGGATAGGTCCCCTATTAGAAAGGGAAAAGGGTACACGTCATTGTTAAAAGGAAAATTATCGGAGGTGAAAAGGGGCACTTATGAGAATGAAAAAGGGGCGCTTATGATAAAGGATACTATCAGAGGTGAAAGAGGGCTTTTATGAGAAGGGGGAAGAGGCTCTTATCAAAAAGAAAATGAGGCACATGCTAAAATAAAAGTACCCATTTTTACGTAGGAAAAGAGCCCTTATTACTTTTCAAAAGTGTCCCTTCCCCTTTTCACCTCTGATAACTACCCCTTTTTATTTTGACACTTGCCCCTTTTCCTTCGACATTTTCTCTAGTTGGGGGTACTTAAAAATGTGGGGGGGCACTGTGCCCCACTGCCTGCCCCCTCCCGCGTCAGTAAATCATCCCTAACAACAGATCTAAGATCTATTTGTACGAAATTGTAAAACCCACGATGAGACAGATAATGTATGCTCACGAAAGTAGTCACCTTTCATAAAAAATGAAATATTTTTTTCCCCACTCAACACCCCCCACCTACCTTTAGCAAAAAAAAGTAAAAGGTTTAAATTGTAGTTACCAACTTTTGTTAAACATTTTTGTTTGCCAGGGGTTAGGGGCCCGTCTTTTTTTTTGGATTTTTTTTTTGCCAGGGGGTCGAGCACCCCTCCCCCCGTGGATCCGCGCCTGATGATATGCATAAATTGATTAAATATATAATTAATCTTTACTTATCTCTCATTAATTTTCAGAAATAATCTGATTACCCCTTCTAAAACTTGTCTCCCAACCTACTTAAACCATATCCGGGATCCGCCCTTTATATACAAACAAATCTATGGTAATGAGGATCATTGGCGTAGCGTGTATTTAGGGGTAGGCACTTGTGCCATGAGGAGGGGATGGGGAGGGCACTGATGGTACTTAGTAAATGATATGCGAAATGAAAAATTATACTAAGAATATAATGGGATGTCGTATCGACTTTTCACTTTGCCTTCAACCACTCTCTCTCTCTCTCTCTCTTTCTCATTCTCTCTCTCTCCCTCTCTCTTCCTCTCTCTCTTTCTCTCTTCCTCTCTCTCTCTTTCTCGCTCTCTCTCGATATATATATATATATATCTTCTCTTTATTTATTTATATATTTATTTCTCTCTCTATCCCTCATTCTGGAATTGGAAACAAATAAAGTTCAATTCAATTCAACTCTCTATTTTTTACTCTCTAACTTTCTATCTCTCTTTCTCTCTCTCTCTCTCTCTCTCTCTCTCTTCTCTCTCCCTCTATCTCTCTCTCTCTCTCTCTCTCTCTCTCTCTCTCTCTCTCTGTCTTGTCCTATCACCACATCTTTCACTCGTTATATAGAGATGGGACACGTAGTATGATTTTAGTCGGAAATGTTTTGTCTCTTCACATGATGATTGACTTTGAAATGTTTGCAGCAATAATTACTTTAATCGACGACATTTAGAAATATAATCCTTGAACCATCGTGAAAAACAGGATAATACTTATTCAAAGGATCGATGGAACCCTACAATTAACATCCCCCAAACGAAGGCAAACGAAAACTTCTTTGAATATATAAATGACTTAGTTTTACATGCTTCCAATCTTAAAATAGAGATAGATATTGGTTTATTACTCAAAATGAATTCGCAAACCGAAATCGATTTGATAATGACGATTGCTTTTTGGTCTATTTATAACATGATTATTTTTCGTAATAAGTATGGGTATGAAAATAGAGATTTGAATTCGATATATTTATTTAAAAGAGTAATGACTAACTTAATAAAAATAAACGAACATTAAAAGTACAAAATATGAAATTTCCTGCGAATTTAATTAGTTATATTTGAACAAATAATTTGTGTATTATTGATGTTCCATTGTTTTGCAAAATTATGTTATTGTTTGAATATTGAATAAACACTTCTAAGAGGCAAAGAGAGAAGAAGAAAAAAATCCCCCAAAGTTAATAACTGATCGATTGAAAAAAAAGGATCTGCTCACAATATTCTCATGAAGAGGAATATTTCAGTTGAGAATGAAGGTAACGAACCTAAGTATAAATCAAATGGACTAGGCATGTCCAGTAGCTGGTAGTATCTTTGAGAAGTCAAGATCAACCCATGCGTCATTCATAGCCGCTTTCACAATCTCTTCAGGGAATTGTGGGAAGTAATTCTTATACGCAGCGACGATATCATCTAGTGACTTAAGATAAGATTTTTCAACCCGTCCCTCTTCTTTTTCAACCAATAAAGTTGTGTCTTTAATGCAGATGAATCGACCGTTTGGCCAGGTCATGCACCGGGGGCTTGTAAGATACGGTGGGGTGGGTAATTTCTCCGTGTAGACTGTTGTCATGACTCTATCGAAGTAGGAGATCTTCTGCGGCTTGTTGTAATGGATGTAGATGAAGGAATACCAGCCATCCTTGACTCTGTCCGGCCACAGGGAAGCTCTGGGGTCGGTATCGGCATGGTGTTGACGGATGATGAGGTCGCCTTCGCGGATGAACCGGTAGCGGAGATAGGAGTGGCGGTACTCGGGGGACACGAGCTCAAAATCGAACGGTATGGCCTTGAACGTCGGGTATCCAGTTCCAACATCCACCATATGGATGCTGCTTGGAGAGGAAGCGCTGTGGACGAGAACCAGGGCATGGCTGTCTTGGAAGCTGACATCACACGTCACCAATGAGACGTCGAAACCCAGGGCGCGGAGGACGACTAAGGTACTCAGAGAGTGATCATAGCAGAGACCGCCCATCTTAGAGAACAGATCCTTCTTGATCTCGGCGAAAGATGGGAGATGACGTTCGGGGTGGGGCACAGAGATTGCCCTGATGGACTGGGAGGGAATGTGATGGAGCCACGCCATTGTCAGCTCGTCCAAGAAAGCTACCCGATCCTTGTGAATTTGGTCTTTCGTAGTCGCCATACCAAGAACATCTCGCAAGAAGATGAGCGCCTCTTCGGTAGTCATGGAAACTTCGTCGGACATCTTGCGAGATTAAACGAGCCAGCAATTAAGAGGCTAAGATTAGTTGAGGTTGGTGGAACAGCTGGGCAAATCTGAAAATAGGTGTAAGACAAGGTAAGAAAACTTCAATTGGCTCTAGTTTGCATGCACAATCTCTTATGGGGCGTTGCAAGAAGGGTTGCGATATATTATATCATTGATTGCAAGTTGCAAAATTTGCAACTGATATTTGCAATCGATTGCAACTCAACTTTCTGCAACTCCCCACTTCTAAGTTTCCTAGGATTTTGTTAAGATTAAAGTTTTAACAATTAAATTAACTAGATCTAGCTTTTATCCCCCCCCCCTTTCTCTCTCTCTCTCTCTCTCTCTCTCCCCTCTCTCTCTTACTAATGGGGCGTTGCAAGAAAGTTGAGTTGCGATTAATTGCAAATTTACAATTAGTCGCAGGACTTACGATTAATTTGCGGGATTTGCAAATGATTGTTTGTGACGTATAGTGCATAATAATATGGTCTGAACTTAGAGTTCATTTGCATGTGCCATAAAGAGAATATACATCCTATATTTAGCTGCGCGTTACATAATCATCATAATCATCATAATCCATGAGCCGGCCCTAGTCGTTCTATTCAGTATATGCAAACATTGAATTATATGTATTTTCTTCGGTTAGCTTCTTATCATCATTCTATACAGATCAACAACTTTAAATAGAATTACATTTAAGCAGTAATTTTGTCGCCTCGAAAAAACCGAAGTGTATTTTACAATGTCACAAGCAATGGCATAAAAGGTAACGATCCATCTATTCATCACTGCGATATTGTAGTCTTTAATCTAATCAACCTATACGGTGGGGGCCTATTCATTATGAAATACATCAAAATCCCGACAATAATTGTTTCCGAGTTAAAGGCAAATTGATATGGCTTACCTTAGTTAATAACTTTTATTTCCACTCCAGATGAAAATGGTATATAGGCTACGTCTGACCTCCCTGTTCTGATACAGAGCTGCACATGTGATTTATAAATATAAAAGAAGGAGAACAAAGTCCATTTTTCTTCCCTGACCCATAATGTCAGTATTCTAGATTTGCATTGAACAGGTCCAATCAAAGTACAAACAAACGTTCATATTGTGTACTTTCTCGTTAGTTCTCGGTTAACAAGGGGCTCCCTAAAAGGGTGTGTGTAATTTTCAGGACTTTACCAATTTTATGTGCGAGTATTTTGGAATTTAGAACAAATATAGGCCTGTCCCACTCCAATGTGCAGTGTAGGTCACTTTGCCGGGTGCTTATTTTTTTTTAAACTATATAAGTCGTCAGCGAGCTGCGCCCGTCGCAGAGGCGGCGCTCCCGGGGGCAGGGGGGGGGGGGGGGGGCACAGTGCCCCCACTTTTTCAAGTACCCCCAAAGTGCCCCTTTTTACATAGGAAAAGTGCCCCTTTTACTTTGACAAGTGCCCCTATTAATGTTTAAATGTGCTCCTTCCCCTTTCCACCTCTGATAAGTGCCCCTTTTATTTTGACACGTACCCCTTTTCCTTTGACAAGTTCAACTTTTCAGATACGAGAAGCGCCCCTTTTCACTTTTGATACGCGCCACCTCTGATAATTGCCCTTTTCAAATCTGAGAGGTTCCCCTTTTGCTTTGATAAGTTCCCTTTTTCCTTTGTAAAAAGTGCCCCTTCATCTTTTAATAAATACCCCTTTTTAACTGGGATAAGCGCATCTTATATATTCACATGTGCCCCCTTTGCCTTTTAATAAGTGCCCCTTTTCCTTATGATAAATGCCCCCATTTCAAACAGAGCCCCTTTCCCTTTTCATAAATGCCCCTGTTCATCTCTCTCTCTCTCTATATCTCTCTCTTCTCTTAAGTTACTTATTTATTTCTCTCTCTATTCATAATTCTCTATCTCTCCCTCTCTCTCTTTCTGTTTCTCATTCTCTCTCTCTCTCTCTCTCTCTCTCTCTTTATATATATATATTTTTTTCTCTCTGTCTTGTTCTATCATAGAGATGGGATTTTCCTTGAAATGCTAGAGCGCCGTATGGCAGCCGTGCTAAAGCCAGGGTAATAATCGGAAGCGCCAGGAGGGTCAAATCTGACTGACATGAGCGCTATACAAGAACCCATTATTATTATCCCCTCGCCGACGAAAAAATAGTAACTATTGCAGTCCCTCCGAAGATATATAATTTCCACTATTCTCACGAACTAAATGCTATATTTGTTTTATATCACTTCGTTACGATCCGAACGTTTGACTTAATGAATGGCTGGCTTGTGGTTTTTAACTTTATTCTCAACATGTCACCCACATTGGGCCGGGTATTGGAGAAGTTTGAATTTGTCAATTTAACCTGCGCACAATTATATTAACGCGCATTTAATGAGACGCGCTAATTGCGCATTACTTTTGACTGAACATGATGTGATGTCACAATGCTTATCTACCTGAAAATCTCATAGAGCATGCGCAGTTCTGCCCATGAAAAAATAGTGGAAAATATTCGGAGCTCTGTTTTGTTTCTAATAGTGAAATTATATTTTATCACGTGACCACCAATTGACCAATCATGTATTTAGAAAACTCATGAATATTCATAGAAGGGATATAAAATAGTATAGTCCACCAATGGAGGTAACTTGTTCTGATGTGTATAGGCCATTTGCACCCTGCGAGGGGATGCTATGCTTTGCGTTGACTTGTTACTTATTATTATTGTATATAAATATTTAAATGTATTTTCTTTGCCTATTTTAAATAATAATATGGTTATTTATATAGCGCCGGTATCCGTCAGGTAGTGACGCTCATGGCGTTTTTTACACATATTACCCTGGTCGTAGCCGAGCTGCCAAAGTAACTAGCCCTCAAGCATATCAGGTACCCATTTATACAATGTATAATCTCATTTTTACTGTGATTGGAAACAAATAAAGTTTAATTCAATTCAATTCTCTATTTCCCACTCTCTATCTATCTTTCTCTTCCTCTTTCTCTATCTCTCTCTCTCTCTCTCTCTGTCTTGTCCTATACCCACATCTTTCACTCGTTCTATAGAGATAGGATACGTGGTATGATTTTAGTCGGAAATGTTTGTCTCATCACATGGTGATTGACTTTGAAATGTTTGCAGCAATAATGACTTTAATCGACGACATTTAGAAATATAATTAGGTATAGCACACCAAAAATAATTCCAACAAACACATGTTATTTGATGGTTGCAAATGATCAAGCTTTATGAAAGCTTTAAAAAAACAAAAAACAAAATTGAAATCGGTCAAAGCGTTGTGATTTTATACCATTTTTTTGATATCGCAAAATTACCGAAAAACCTGCCAGAAATGGTTAAATTGGCAAAAATGGCATAATTCGACAAAGTTGACAACTTAATTCATCACTTTCTTGGACACAAACAATACATTAAATTATCAGACACTAAAATATCATCTTTGTGGTTAAAAATACAAAAAAGAAAATCATATATCTATTACCGTTTTGAAAACAGAAGCCAACAAAATAAGTAATTTTGGCCATTTTTGCGAATCTGCAGATATAAAAAAGTTGTGAAAATAACTAAGTCCGCCTAATTAATATGCGCATATGTAATCAAATCAAAACCGAACATGATACATCAGTGAAACCTATGTATATCAGCCAGGTATGGAAATATATTTCATTTGAAAAAGAAAAGAAAAAATCATGAATATTCATCAAATATGCAAATTAGGTCATTTCAGCTAATTATATATTCGCGCACTCATTATGCAAATTAGGAAAGTCAAACTGTTCATTTTGGGGGCATTTTTTAAATCATATATTCATAGATCATATTTACACCAAATAATAACCTTAAATTCCAAATATTTGTGCAATGCCAGTGAAATATAGCGATGAAAATTACTTGGATCACCGTCACAGCTATTTCCTCATGTGTTTCACAAATAATTCAGAAAAACCGATCATAAAAATTATGATAAGAATTTGTAGACTTTCAGCTACATCACAGTATATTTGCCTATTCAAAAGATGTCAGATTTGAGGATTCATGACGATTTTCCGAGAAACCATTCAACAGGCCATAACATTCCACAGGGACTGAATTTCAGAGTAGCAAAAACTTTGGTGATCCCAGTACAGTTGTGGCTACCTTGAGTGTAAACAACAAATTGATTCAATGAGTGAAACACATGAGGATATTGCATTTTTGTATGGAAGTTTTATACATTGAGGTGCATTTTCACCACGCAGAATAGCAGCGCGAGTCAATGGGCGATCAGCGGGCCATGTCACACATGGCTGAAAAGACAATATTCTAATTAAATAATTAACATATTTCCCACATGCCTATAACAATGAAACTACACAGAATTGTAGTTAAAGGTATGCTTGAAATATATGTGGAATAAAAATTAAAAATATATATATTTTAATACATTTACAAAAATTGCTATTTCTACCAACTGACTGCTGTCGTGTGTGTGTGTTCGCGGGGCAGACTGTTTGCACAGGCAGTGTGATCACCCTAATATACTCCTTGAACCAACGTGAAAAAACAGGATAATACTTATTCAAAGGATCGATGGAACCCTAAAATTAACATCCCCCAAATGAAGGCAAACGAAACCTTCTTTGAATATTTAAAGGACTTGGTTTTACATGCTTTCAGTCTTAAAATAGAGATATATATTGGTTTATTACTCAAAATGAATTCGCAAACCGAAATCGATTTGATAATGACGATTGCTTTTTGGTCTATTTATAAAATGATTATTTTTCGTAATAAGTATGGGTATGATAATAGAGATTTGAATTTGATTTATTTATTTAAGAGAGAAATGACTAACATAATAAAAATAAACGAACATTAAAAGTACAAAATATGAAATTTCCTGCGAATTTAATTAGTTGTATTTGAACAAATAATTTGTGTATTATTGATGTTCCATTGTTTTGCTAAATTGTAAGCAAAATTATGTTATTGTTTGAATATTGAATAAACACTTCTAAGAGGCAAAGCGAGAAGAAGAAGAAAAAAATCCCCCAAAGTTAATAAATAACTGATCGATTGAAAAAAAAAGGATCTGCTCACAATATTCTCATGAAGAGGAATATTTTAGTTTAGAATGAAGGTAACAAACCTAAGTATAAATCAAATGGACTAGGCATGTCCAGTAGCTGGTAGTATCTTTGAGAAGTCAAGATCAACCCATGCGTCATTCATAGCCGCTTTCACAATCTCTTCAGGGAATTGTGGGAAGTAATTCTTATACGCAGCGACGATATCATCTAGTGACTTAAGATATGATTTCTCAACCCGTCCCTCTTCTTTTTCAACCAATAAAGTTGTGTCTTTAATGCAGATGAATCGACCGTTTGGCCAGGTCATGCACCGGGGGCTTGTAAGATACGGTGGGGTGGGTAATTTCTCCGTGTAGACTGTTGTCATGACTCTATCGAAGTAGGATATCTTCTGCGGCTTGTCGTAATGGATGTAGATGAAGGAATACCAGCCATCCTTGACTCTGTCCGGCCACAGGGAAGCTCTGGGGTCGGTATCGGCATGGTGTTGACGGATGATAAGGTCGCCTTCGCGGATGAACCGGTAGCGGAGATAGGAGTGGCGGTACTCGGGGGACACGAGCTCAAAATCGAACGGTATGGCGTTGAACGTCGGGTATCCAGACCCAACATCCACCATATGGATGCTGCCTGGAGAGGAGGCGTTGTGGACGAGAACCAGGGCATGGCTGTCTTGGAAGCTGACATCGCACGTCACCAATGAGACGTCGAAACCCAGGGCGCGGAGGACGGCCCAGGTACTCAGAGAGTGATCATAGCAGAGACCGCCAAGCTTAGAGAACAGGTCCTTCCTGATCTCTGCGAAAGATGGGAGATGACGTTCGGGGTGGGGCACAGAGATTGCCCTGATGGACTGGAAGGGAATGTGATGGAGCCATGCCATTGTCATTTCGTCCAAGAAAGCTACCCGATCCTTGTGAATGTTGTCTTTCGTAGTCGCCATGCCAAGAACATCTCGCAAGAAGATGAGCGCCTCTTCGGTAGTCATGGAAACTTCGTCTGACATCTTGGAGATTAAACGAGCCAGCAATTAAGAGGCTCAGATTAGTTGAGGTTGGTGGAACAGCTGGGCATATCTGAAAATAGGTGTAATACAAGATCAGAAAACTTCGATTGGCTCTAGTTTACATGCACAAACTCTTATGGGGGCGTTGCAAGAAGGGTTGCGATATCATTGATTGCAAGTTGCAAAATTTGCAACTGATGTTTGCAATCGCTTGCAACTCCCCACTAGTCTCCTAATTTCCTAGGATTTTGTTAAGATTAAAGTTTTAACAATTAAATTAACTAGATCTAGCTTTTATGCCCTCTCCCTCTCCCTCTCTCTTTCTCTCTCTCTCTCTCTCTCTCTCTTACTAATGGGGCGTTGCAAGAAAGTTGAGTTGCGATCAATTGCAAATTTGCAATAAGTCGCAGGACTTACGCTTGATTTGCGGGATTTACAATTGATTGTTTGTGACGTATAGTGCATAATAATATGGTCTGAACTTGGAGTTCATTTGCATGTGCCATAAAGAGAATATACACCCTATATTTAGACACAGACAGTGTGGAGCTCGCTTAAGCTTCACTCAAGACACGGTAATTACTTTGTTAAAGTGACAAAGTAGACTCTGTTTTGACACAACCTGTAAAAGCTTTGACAGACCCTTTAGCCATGCTAGCTGCGCTTTACATAATCATCATAATCATCTACGACGCATGCATGAGCCGGCCCTAGTTGTTCTATTCAGTATATGCAAACATTTAATTATATGTATTTTCTTCGGTTAGCTTGTTATCATCATTCTATCATTCGTCGCGGCAATAATGTCCTTTGGCAAGACATTGAACTACGTGTGCCACACTCCACCCAGGTGAAGTAAATGGGGACCGGTAGGAAGGAATTCCTTGAAAACTGTGAGCACCAAAATCGGTAGCCTAGCAGAGCCGGGGTAATATTGGAGCGCTTTTAGCACCTTGCAGGGTGGATATGTGCGCTATATAAATATCTAATAATATTATTATTATTATTATACAGATCAACAACCTTAAATAGAATTACATTTATGCAGTAATTTTGTCGTCTCGACAAAACCGAAGTGTATTTTACAGTGTCATAAGCAATGGCATAAACGGGTAACGATCCATCCATTCATCACTGCGATAGTGAGTCTTTAATCTAATCAACCTACCGGTAGGGGCCTATTCCTTGTGAAATACATCAAAATCCCGACGATCATTGTTTCCGAGTTAAAGGCAAATTGATATGGCTTACCTTAATTGATAACGTTTGTTTCCACTCCAGATGAAAATGGTTCTCATGTATACGTCTCACCTCCCTGTTCTGATACAGAGCTGCACAAGTGATTCATATGACTGCAAAATATAAAAGAAGGAGAACAAAGTCCATTTTTACTTCCCTGATCCGTAATGTTAATATTCTAGAATTGCATTGAACAGGTCCAATCAAAGTTCAAACAAACTTTCATATTGTTTACTATCTCGTTATTTCCCGGTTATCGATCAACAAGCTCTCGAAAAGAGGGTGTGTGATTTTCAGGACTTTGGCATTTTATGTGCGATCATAATGCAATTTAGAACAAAGTCAATTTTTTTCTTCTCCCGGACCCGTAACGTCAGTATTCTAGGATTACATTGAACAGGTTAAATCAAAGTACAAACAAACTTTCCCATTGTGTACTATCTCGTTAGTTCTAAGTTAACAAGGGTCTCTCTAAAAGGGTTTGTGTAATTTTCAGGACTTTACCAATTTTATGTGCGAGTATTTTGGAATTTAGAACAAAGCTATATGGCACTCCAATGTACAGTGTAGGTCACTTTGCCGGGTGCTTATTTTTTCAGCATAATCCGAGTAAAAACTATATTAGTCGGCAGCGAGCTGCGCCCGTCGCATAGGCGGCGCTCCCGGGGGGCAGTGTCCCCACTTTTTCAAGTACCCCAAAAGTGCCCCTTTTTACAAAGGAAAAGTGTCCCTTTAACTTTGTAACAAGTGCCCCTTTTTACATAGGAAAAGTGCCCCATTTACTTTGACAAGTGCCCCTATTAATGTTTAAATGTGCCTCTTCCCCTTTCACCTCTGATAAGTGCCCCTTTTATTTTGACACGTACCCCTTTTCCTTTGACAAGTTCAACTTTTCAGATACGAGAAGCGCCCCTTTTTACTTTTGATACGCGCCACCTCTGATAATTGCCCTTTTCAAATCTGAGAGGTTCCCCTTTTGCTTTGATAAGTTCCCCTTTTCCTTTGTAAAAAGTGCCCCTTCCCCTTTTTTAATAAACTACCCCTTTTTAGCTCGGACAAGCGCACCTTATACATTCACATGTGGCCCCTTTGCATTTTAATAAGTGCCCCTTTACCTTATGATAAGTGCTCCCATTTAAAAAAGAGCCCCTTTCCCTTCTCATAAATGCCCCTTTTCATCTCTTATAAATGACCCTATTCAATTTTGAGAGATACTCGTTTCACTTTACTGTAAGAAAGGAAGGGACAATATAAACAGCATCACCGCATGTTTCTTTATTATTTCCCTTGTTATTTTTTGATTCATTTAGATTGGTCACTATTTATACCCGTCCTCCATTCATTACCACAAACTATTTCACTGGGACCTACAGCTTTACAAGCTTGCTTTCATCATATTTCTAAATTAGTACTCTATATTGACCACTTATCTTTATATTATTTATTATCTAGTATCATTGAAAAAACAACTTGTACTTATTTGAAATGTATATGAGAAATATGAAAATGATAAATGAAAGAAATGAAAGAAAGAAAAACTTTGACAAGTGCTCTTTTCATCTCTTATAAATGCCCCTTTTATTTTGACACATCCCCCTTTTCCTTCCTAAATAAATGCTCATTTTCCTTCTTATAAGTGCCCCTTCCCCTTCTTATAATTACCCCTTTTCATCTTTGACGAGTGCCCCGTTTATTTTAACATGTGCTTCTTTTTCTTTTTAATAAGAGCCACTTACCCCTTTTCATAAAAGCCAGCTTTCACCTCCGATAAATGCCCCTATTAAAATCTGATATGTGCCCCTTTTCTTTCAACAAATGCACATTTCCCTTTATCATTTTAATAAGTGCCTCTTTTCATGTATGGTCAGTGCCCCTTTCTCACCTCTGATTATTACCATTTATGTGCCCCTATTTCCTTTCTAATAAGGAACATTCCCTTGTTCATAAATGCCCCTTTTCACTTTTTATAAACTTGCCTCTATCTAAATATTCCGTCGACAAATGCCCATTTCCCATTCTCATAAAATCCCCTTTTATCCCAAGTGCGTGCCTCTTTTTTTTTTAGGTGTATAAGAAGTGTCCCATTTTCACCTCTGATAATTAGCCTTTGTACTTTGACAAGTGCTCCTTTTCTTTTCTAATAAGTGTCTTAACCCTTTCGATAAGTGTCCCCTTTTACTCGCATCATTAAACGTGCCCCTAATTTCAAGCGAAAGAGCAATTTCCCCCAAAGCTCGCTCGCTTCGCTCGCAGTTATAGATGTTATAATTATGTAACTTAAATTATCAAAGGTCTTTTCAGTCTTTCGTTATGAGAATGTGTTTATAACCCCATCATAGGATTGGATTTTTCCTCTTTATAAGATGTTATTTTTCGCACTGCAACCTCACAAATCTTAAACCATCACACCCAACTGCAAAGTATGATGCTTAAGCAATATCTTATATGATGTATAAAGAGAAACAAATATTGAAATCGTCCATGTTAAAGTATTTAAGTGCAACTGTCACAACATGGCAGAAAGTGATTTTTTGGGGTTAGTGCCCCCCCCCCCCCACTTTGGAAGTTGCTCCACCCTCTGACTAAAATTCTTTATGCTTTCAACCGAATGTCGCAGTTATATACTGTACAGCCCAAGTTGAGGGACCGGGCTTGGCATTCACGTCGCAATATATAATTTTCAGTTCAATACGAGTTGTAATTTTTAATTATAAAAATGTCAAATTAAAGCACATTTTACCTTCAAAATCTGGCAACATTTGTCCAATGTCAATACACTTCACTGATTATTTGATTTAATTCAACTAATCTTTTTTTTTAAAGTTCCAACTGCATTCAAGCCGTATTCGAGCGGCAATCTAAAGATTCCGACGGCATTCGAAGTGCATTCCGGTTGGATTATTTTAGTACCGCGAAATATCGAAATAGATTCTGGCGGCAATCGAGATGCATTCGAGCCGCATTCGAGCGGCAATATGGACTTTTAGATACTTCACGACGGGAACGCGGACTGCCCTTTTAAGGCAATGTGACGTCACTGCCAGTGCCTTAAAAAGACGTCACATTGCCTTAAAAGGGCAGTCCACGTTCTCGTCGTGCAGAATCTAAAAGTCCCTAATCTAAAGATTCCGACGGCATTCAAAGTGCATTCCGGTTGGATTCTTTTAGTACCGAAAATATCGAAATAGATTCCGGCGGCAATCGAGATGCATTCGAGGTGCATTCGGGACATTCTGAATTCTGGTCGGGACATTCTGAATTCTGGTCGGGACACTCCAACTGCTTTTGAGCGGCAATCTAAAGATTCCGACGGCATTCGAAGTGATTGATTGATTGATTGATTGATTTTTATTCGACAAGCTTCCAACATACAACAATATACAATAATAACAGATCAAAAATAAGTCAGCTTGAACAGGATAACCCACGAAAGCTCGAGAGCTTATTTCCAGTGGGGTCCCTTACAGACATGTATAAAATTAATAAGTTAAAATAGTAATATTTACAGACAGATAAGAAAATTAAAAGAACTACTTATTAAAGATAATAATAATAATAACAACATTAAACTGATGATAGAAATGATAATAAGTACAAGAAGAAAAAGAAGAAGGAGAAGAAGAAAAAGAGGAGAAGGAAGAAGAGGAAAATAATGATGAATTTGTAGAATTTCTATAACGTACGAAAACATAAGTATATACAACATGAAAAGGTATGAACCGACAGAAGAATAAAAATTTCAATCATATAACATGTCATTCACTTCTCTTCTCTGACTGTCAAGTATTAGGTATTCCTTTAATTTCCTCTTAAACTGATCATAGTTTCCTATTTCTTTTACACCATTGGGAAGGGAATTCCAATGTTTTATGGCATTGTAATAAAACGAATTTCCAATACTACCTACTCTTTCTGGTAAGTTAAAGTTGAATCGTCTATTTCTATTTGTATTATAATCTTGTACGTCAGTAACAAGATCGAAGTTGGATCGAATATAATGATTCGACCTAGTATGATATATTTTATGCACGTGATGCAATGCGAGTTGTTTTGATCTTTGGTCGACTTCAAGAAAACCAGCTTTAGAAAGTTCGCTGTAGCCAACATGAGTTCTTGGACCAGAACAGTTGATAAATCTCACCATTTTGTTCTGTATAATCTTCAGATTCTTTTAGTACCGAAATATCGAAATAGATTCTGGCGGCAATCAGTTCAATACGAGTTGTAATTTTAAATTATAAAAATGTCAAATTAAAACACATTTTCCTTCAAAATCTGGTTACATCTGTCCAATGTCAATACACTTCACTGATTATTTCATTCAATTCAACTTAAATTGTTTAAAATCATGTAGGCTGTAGAAAAAATAATGACAATGAGGATCCTTAATATCTGCACAATGTATCAGTATACCCTTTATTGATGTTACTTCCAGATAGCGTTTACATCATCATTATCAGCATCTTAATAATGAAATACATATATTTGTCACAGCAAAATCAAATTTTGATATAGTCTCTGCAAATTAAGTACATTAAGATAAATCTATACAATATGTCTTAATTCAAATTTTGACAAGCATTTTGCATGTGATAAAGTCTCTGCAAATTAAGATACATTACGATAATTCCATTCAATTTTTCTTAATTCACACATTACATTTTTATATTTCAATGCAGCAGCAACGTTTTTTATTTTTATAGGTACTGTACAATTTTTGTAATAATAAGAATAACAGAGGTTACAATATTGTCACTGACAATTTTTCCTCTGATATTCGACCTTGAAAACTTGGCAACATGCTTAAAAATAGGTCCTATATCTGAGTCTCTTGACAGAATTTGGTACCTAGCAATTACCAAAATATACTATCAAATTACTACAAACATGATTGAAAAAGTAAAACTATATCCTGTATGACTTGGAATTTGGATAATAACAATGATAACAATAATAACGATAATAATAATACTGATATTAATAATAATGATAATACTAATATCAATAATTATATTGATAATAGAAAATATGATAATAATATTAATAATAATAATAATGATAACAATATCACATTTTATCACCATATTATATATATCAGTTATATTTTAATATACTCCTGCATTCTAACTTTTACATAATGCTCTTATTCCAAATTCTGTTTACAATTCAAGAACATCTACAATGTCCATTGTGTCTCACACATAGATAACCATTGATGATATGCAGAAATGATCAGTTAGACAAAGTCAATATACATGCAGCATGTAGTTTGTATATTCACCATCATAATGTAAGTTGTACATTACACACTGCAAGGAGGGTTGCAAACAGATTTGCTTAGTTTTTTCTCATTATTTCAGTGGTCATGAATCCTCATATTCTAAAATCCAGTAAACTTTCAAAAAGAGAAAAATAAGAAGATTAAATTACTTAATTATAACATAATTAAGATATATTATATGAAATCATGTCATCGCGAAACAGGATTTATTTTTTATTTTTTAAATGCAATAACAACCCCCTCCCCAAGAACAAAGAAAAACAGCAATAATACAATTACTTTTCGTCAACAAGAACAAAAATATATGCAAAATAACATGCAAACAAAAACCCCACACCAATTGTCATTCAATGAGCAATTCTTCTTCAAAAGTTCTTCAATCACAAAGATTTATATTTCCATATTTGTAGTAGCCTGTGATTACATAAACTTCATCTTGATTCATCAAGCTGCAGAAGAAGCAGCTGATGCCCAAATCTAAAAGTTCTACGAAAGGATTAAAGCAGCAGTAATCACTTCATAAGTTTTGTTTCATGATTGCATTTACCCCATCAATATTTAAAAAAAATATTATTCTGAACTTTAATACATATATACTGCATGTGAATAAGTACTGAGTATATTGACATTTAATAGCTGACTTTGAATTGGGAAGACATTTCAGATGGAATATGCAAGCAAAATTATTCAAACACCAATATTGTGGAAATAGAAAGCAACCTATAACATGAGTTGAATTGAAGTATAACAGGATTAACAGCATTTCAAGAACAGTACATTTTACATGATTGTCACATTTCATATTTTCTACATGGAATAAGGAAAATAAAAATGGCTTTTAAGTTTACCTTGCCTTTATAATAAGGATAATAGGTTCTCTATAGGGCATACATCAATCACACACAACCTTTTATTCCACATTCAAACCCAAAATAGGTATTTCTGCCAACATGTATCACAAGCTCTACTTAAATTTGCATTACAAAAGTCATTTCATAAATCATTCGTCCACCCCAAATTAGTCCTCCGTCTTCAGATCACCGCATGTCATGCGTACATTCTGGACAGTGGCTGGTGCGTTGAACTTGAAGACACCACCCAAGCCATTATCAGAGCGAGAACTCGTGAGGGCATGCTTGATGGCAAAAAATACAGATGCCCCAATGAAGAACGGTGGTTCTCCGATACCCTGTGAATAGAAAGTAGATTTACTTATTAATCCATTGTCTTTATATGTCATTCCCAAGGGATTAAAACAAGGCAACTTGTAGGTTGAAATGATCAAGAGTTTAATGAAAGCTCATCACTGAAATTCAGTATTGCAGAAACCAGCAAGATGTTTTGGGGAAACATTTCTCTGCCTACTTTGAAAACTCCATTATTATCAATTTCAATATTCATCTAAGTACACAGAATATTGCATAAGCCTAGATGAGTCTGGCAGTCATCTCATGGGCAAAGTTTCTGCTCCAGTGACGAAATTGAAATGAAATCTCATCCCTCTCCTGACCCCAACTTTAAAATGGACTCAGTAAATCATTACGTGCCAAGCAGAATAGAGAACATGGATGCTAGGACGATGGATGTGCATTTCAAGAAAGACACATCCTATCAACTCTTTGAATACATCTACACAAAAATTCAGTATGCATATCATCCAAGCTGTTAACAGTTAGACAGTCAAACCTGCTTAAGTGATCACCTGTCTACAAAGACCACCTGTCTACAACAAGCACATCTTTTGTTTCCCTTGAAAATGGTTTCTCATTGAAACGTGTACTACAGGAACCTGTCTACAAAGACCACTTTTTGTGTTTCCCTTGGGCAGTCGCTGTAGACAGGTTTGACTGTATTATTATTCCAGCAATCAAAACTTAACAGTTTCAAATTTGACCCCAAACTTGCTTTTGCATTCTGCTGCCAAGTGCTTTGTTTTGTTTTACCTTTGAGGAGTAGAGATGATCTTCAGGGGTGCGCATGTTTCTCAGGAGGGTCACGTTGAACTCCTTTGGGATGTCCTTAGCTGACGGGATCTTGTAGGAGTCGGGTCCGTCGGTGGTTAGGGCGCCCTCTTGGTTGAATCTTTTTTCCTCCATGGTGAAGTAGCCGTAGCCCTGCAGGAAGCCTCCCTCAATCTTTTATAGAGAGATGAAGAAGGAGATCACATAGACTTAATCAAATTATAGGGCACAGTTTACCTTGAATAGTCAGGACTTTATTTAATATAAACCAATAACAATTGACAGAAGTGTAAAGAAAGTCCATTCTTATGCTTGTCCATGTGCTTTGAATTCAACATAACATAGATATTTACATTAAGTGTTGAAGTTAGAAATAATAATAATATTTTGTTTTATATAGCGCTCAATACATCAATCAAAAATTGATATACATTATGAGTTTTAATGCGGCAAAAATTCATTTTGAAAAGCGGATTTCTGTATTTATGTTGAAACCTAGAGCTAAAAGCTATAAACAAAATCTAGAACTCCACAGAATTAATCATTTGTTTTGTGTATTTTGTGATTCCATGCGTTGTCATAAATAATATTTGTAGTTTAATCAGATGGTAGAACCCATTCCTTAACCCCCATCTGCTCCATTGTCTGATATGCGTCTTAAAGTCTTTTTTAAATAAGGCACAGTAAACTGCAGAAAAAAACGCCACTTTTTTTTCTTCACATGTCAAATAAATGGTAATTGCTCGCAACAAAAACTCACACATTTTCACTAATCTCTGTATTATAAGATAGAGAAATGAATAGCGTATTACAATTTATGTCGTTGTAACTAAACCGCCGGGGTTTTGCTGCGTCATATCTGAAGTTCTGAATGAGGCTTAAAGGTGGTATTGGGCTGCAAGGTAAAATTGGAGAAACTATCATTCATTACAAATATTACAAATATACTTGCATACAAATCATATGTACCACTACCATTACTTGTGATTAATCTGAACTCAGTTCTGTTGCAGGACTTTCAACTAAAATTTACAATTATAAATGCAGACCTACCTGGCCTATGTCTATGGCTGGGTTGATGCTCTTGCCAACGTCCATGACTATATCGGTTCGTAGTAACTGATGCTCTCCGGTGAGGCAGTCAATCTCAACCTCCGACACACCCGCCCCCATGGTGAAGTAGAAGTATGGGTTGCCGGTCAGGGTATTCCAGTCAAAGGTTGGGCCAGGCCTCCTACACAATTGGAACGGTGAAAAGAGAAGATTTACAGAAACAATGACAACAACTTAAACCAACACCATTAACAACAACTACAAAACCACCACCATCAACAACTACAAAACCAAAATCACCACTACCATCGACAACACCAACATCATATCATCAACAACCAACATCTGTTTGGAACTGTCTATCTAGAACTTTTATTCTGAGGTCCACAAGGAAAATATAGGTGAATCAAGAGTTTCACATGAGTGCCATATTCCTCTGTCAAGCATTTTTTTTTTTAAAGTGAATTTTCAACTGGTAAAGTAGATACTTGGAAGAAAAATGGAAGAAAATGGAAGAATGCACCAAGGCTTGTTTACTATTGAAGCAGCGATGTCTTCAAGATGGAATTCAGGTTGAAGCTTTGATTAAACATTTAATCCTGTCACATCAATTCTAGGCTTACTAATCTTGTCATGGAAGGTACTGTAAGGTTTGATGGGGTTTTAACACATGCCATCTTCTATTAATCTCCTATTAGCCTTCCAGCGAATGTAGTGTACGCTGACAATAATTTGTCTACCTCGCACCACTTGTAATCTTTAGGGCATCTTTGTGATAGGCTGCATCTAGCCCTTTGAAGATTGCCAGGAGAAGAAGAAGAATGTGCTTACTTGTAAAAGCCTGTTGTGGACAGGCTAACTCGATCCATATAGGCTGCACTGACCTGGAAAGAGGAATACAAAATCAAATAAAACTTCACTTTCAATCGTAATTTATATAAATCAAATTTGTAAAGAACGTAAAATACGAACCTACATTTACAATTAAATCAATACAGGGGTCCAATCATCAAAAATTACTTTAATCTGCACTTGCATTATTTGAGTTCCAAAGTGGTGTACTATAGTCAAAACATCAGCTTCAGATATTAATCCTGTAATGAGATACAGAAATTAAGATTAACAAAAATACACTATATGATATCAAGGTAAAAGCGAACAGTCCATAGACAAGGCACTGGTGCTCGCACACATGAGCATGGAAGTAAAATCTGTGTAAACTTCTCAGCAGGCCTTACTATGAAATAATTGGTACACTATTTATGCTCCACTATCCTTAGTCCAATTAAATGACTAATATATACATATATATATACACATTGTTGTGATAGTAGTGGTGGTTATTCCTGACTGCTAAGAGAACATAAATGCTTGTTAGTAAGCAACCAGAGGACAGACGGCTTTTGGTCCTCTCCGAGGTACCTGGTAGTGAGGATTAATGCCTTACCAAAGGGCACTAGCGCATCGACTTGGTTTCGAACCCGGGAGGCCGGATTACGAGACCATGCACTGCTATACCAACTGAGCTCTTCTGTATTGGGGAAGGGGGGGGGGGGTGGATTAAGTTCATTTCTTCTTCTGATCTTTTGGATTTTGAATTCTAGTAATCATAAGTATAAGAGAAACAGTTCCTTACCCAGTCTTCCCATGTGCCTTTAGGGTTGGCTGTTTGGTATGGCTCAAGGCGCTCCTTTAAGATATCACAGGCTACCTAAAATGAGGAATAAAAGAATTAAAGGGAAATCAAACCTTCGTAGTAAACTAATCTGAAATAAAGCATACAAATCGGAGAAGCAGATCAATTAAAGTGTAAATGAAATCAAGATAAAAAATGAAAAAGTTATGAATTTTTTCAAATTTGTAATCACTATATGTATCGGCACTTCAAATTGGCTGAATCCCCAGCGTCATTGTCACGAAGTACGAGAGCAGTCCGTGAATATTTCACAATCAAATGACTATATTGCTATTTGTATACATTCAGTAATGCCACATAATCCCACAATTTCTGACCCTCATAACTTTCTTATTATTGGTCAGATTTGTTTCAAACTTTCACCATTTAGGAGAAAGGAGGACTAATAAAGTTCACATTACCTTAACAGCAGTACCATGTAAATCAGTGCCAGTGCTGCCACCTGTCACTGTTGTATTAGGCACTTTATCTACAGCTGTAGGACTGGTATGAATCTTACTCACAGGTACATCTAGCGTTCTGCTTGCAACCTGAAGGTCAAAATAGCGGATCAATTAGTGTTTCGCCCCAGATGGCTTGGCATTGTGATGCTGAGGAAAACTGCATGGTAATTTGTTATGGAACAATTCAAAATGGATCTGCCCAAAAAGTTGTGCTGCTACATTTGCTCGGCTACAATTCTCTGGGCTATATGTCATTAAAAATACAGGACTGAAGTTAGGAAGTAGTTTACTGTAGGGTATTTGCTGCAGAGCAAATGCTGCCTGAGTACCCGGTATGTGTAGTACAACCTAGCAAGTTTCACACTCTTCTATAATAGTTTCTTAGATATTTCTTGGAATGAAGGTGACTTGAAGAAAATTCATGATCAATTTGGTCTTGAATGCACTGAGAGAACAAGAGAACTTTGATTAACATCTATGAAAGTCACCTTGATTCTAGAATGTCTTCATTAAGTTTGTAGGTAATATCATACAAGAATGCAAAGAAAAACAGATATTGAATAGAGGAAAAAAAAACAAGGTAAAGAGAAGCAGGAGTCAGCATATCAAACGTATGGATCCCCTTATGAGGCTGCCAGAAGTACATCCTACTACATACCTGAATAAGTTTAGTGTAGAGGCCCTGCCCCATCTCAATGCCTGCATGGTTGACCAAGACCGATCCGTCGGTGTAAATGTGAACCAGGGCTGCTCCCTGTGTAACATGAATCAAATTTATTGCCAATTACTGTATGCCAATTATGAGTACTCAGCGCCATTGGGTGATGATATGACTTACTGTAGGCTTTCATGATTAATGTAATGTAGCCCTATGGAGAAGCTTTGTATGTATGCTTAACTTTATGAATGACATCCTATAAAGTCACCGTGGAACGTATGCAAACTCTCTAAAATCGGCTGGTGTTCCGGAGCAAATTAAAGCTTTATTTTGTTAAAACATCTTTAAAGAAATCGTTGTGAATTGTTATCATGTAATTAACATTGGTATAGACCAGCCAGTGTTTTAATTCAATGGTAAAATTGAATATTTTTCCCATCCTCCATTGCCAAATTTGCTAGCAGAGGCATACAAAAAAACAAAATCAACAACCCACCTGATTGAGGCTTATAAGACCAAATATTCCGATCCCATGTTTGGTGGGGACGATGGAAAGACCGCGTTTCTTCCAAGTATTCACCCTAAAAAGAATAGAAAAAGGGATACATGGATGGAGTGATGGAAGAATTCAGGCTTGTTGAAATATAACTTGGTAAACTGCCTCATTAAAAAAAAATCCCACAGACTTTGTTATGGGTATATGAATGGCAACTGCCCACAACAAAGGTCCTGTGCATATTCACCAAGCTCTGTTAAAGATATGGAAATGTGACAAGTATAACACTTCAAGTCATTTTTTCAAAATCCTTGGTTTTGCCACATCGTGTCTTAACAAGGCCTCAATCAGTCATGAAAAACTTGAGATGTTTGCAATCCTTGATGCAGAGCTGCAGCACCGATACAAAGTCAAGCTATGAAGCTGAAAGCAAGCTGTACAAAAAATCTATCCTCTATGATAATTTTCTCCATTGACTTCTACTCTTCATTAGTAAATTATTCCAAATCTTTTCTTTTTTTCTCCATCATCTATTAATTGAATAACACATACATAAGAAACACATAATTATACTGATTACAAAGAAAAACACATGAATTATACTTATATCACAAAATTATTTATACTCTTTAAAAAAAACATAATCAACATTTATTACCAGAGGTGATGCTTTTCAACACTTGCCCTCCATAACATTTCCTTTAAATAAATGTTGAATATGTTTGTAAAATTACATTTTATTTTGTGCGTATATAAAACATAAGATGCTAAATTAATCAATAGACATTTAAAAACTACATATGGGGCCAGTCACCACGAAATGAGTCCAGTGTCGCATTAGGCTCAATCGTAGTAATAGCGATGTAGTGTGTATGTACTGAAAATTGACCCACCTACCACATTTAAGATTTTTCCAAAAATCGACTTATTAATGTCTTGTAGTTTATGTCCCCAGAGCTTAGGTCACGAAAATATCTCCTTCTAACATTTTTTGGCAAATAATATAGGCTATGTTACGCATCATTAACTTTACACCTAATTATCTAAAAACTGGGTAATCCCATTGTTTATAAAGTCCAATTAGGTTTTTGTTCATATTTCTGGATATAATTTATCAATTTTAATGTGTGACCCCTTAATTTAAAGCTTACTTAATGTAGATTCATATAATACTTAAAAACAGGAATAAAATTTTTGACCAACTGGACTCATTTCGTGGTGACAGGCCCCATATTTTGAATTTATATAATCACATTGCTTGCCTACAATTATATCACTGTATTCAATTTTTTATTCCAAATCTATTGACTTCTGTGTTTGAAGATTAGTATTCATATACTACATACAATGAATAGAAGCATGCTTTGTGTTCTTCCATTATGCAAAAAAGCTGGTTCTTTAAAAAGAAGAAAAATTCAAAAAGCAACAATTATATCAGGCTGTTTTGTGGTCAGGTTTGAATAACTCCAGTTTATTCACCGTAATGAGCATCTGAATGATTCAAAGCCTGTCTGCACTAGTTTGGCCAGGGGGATTAGACCTCCCTGCAAGGTCACTGACAGGTGGTTATCTCATCAAATCAGCTCTCAATTAACATAAGAAAAAGGATATCATGGGCGACCAACAGGCACCGATTAGGCATTGTTTGCTATATAGAGGGAGCAGGTAGCTATAAGTAGTACAGTGGGGCTTTAAGGAGAGCACAGTCACCTATTGAACTGCTCCACTGCATTCAGTCTTTTCTCATAGTCGCTCAGTCGGAGACACCTATCCCAGCATTCCCTGAAGATGTCCATTTCCATGGGATTAGCGCCCTCTATCATCGACGCTCCATCAGGTTTGAAGTTGAGCTCTTGCACCTAGAGAGCGAGAGGAAAAAAATGGTGAGAAAATCTTTTTCTCATGACAAGATTGGTTTATGACAAATTAAAAGGAGACTGTATTGAAGAAGAGAGGATTTAAATCCTTGATCAGAATAGAACTGTAGTACACAAGGATACTTATTTATCATAAAGTTCTTAGGGCCAATATCGTGTCATTCATTTGTGGTTTTATATATTTTGTATAGATGATTTGAATAGCATTGTACGTCATTAACAGGACTCAGCCACATATAACTCGATACTCACTATAAATACACATTGTTTTTTAATGAGTGACTTAAAAATTTGTTGATGTCAATTTGGAGAAGCAATTATTTTCCGTACATTATATTTGATTTGAAATCTTTAATTTTTTTTCTTTTTCTTCTTGTGTGAAATCTACTCTTATAATAATAAACACCTTTATAAAAAAAGAAAAAAAAGAAAGAATATAAAAAACACTCCAAGCTACAAGGACTTACCGTCCTCGACGAGACACCCGTCGCAATCGCTACTTCTGACAAGATCTGCTCCATGATAGCCAACGACTGCGGGGCACCAAAGCCCCTCATAGCTGTGTTAGACGCCATGTTAGTTCGACAGCAGTGGCCTTTCACTCGGAAGCCAGGGAAGCTGTAAAAACTCTCAAATACAAGCGTACATTGGCGCACAACCTGAAAGGATGAGAAATAATGAGTTTTTAACATGGAAGGCACCAATATCAAGAGTTGTCAGTAAGTGAATAACTTATATTTTTAACATACTGTGTACTTTAACTTCAAAAACATTCTTCTGAATTCAAATTATAGCATGGAATAACGGTAAAGCATTTTTGTACTAAGCTCTGTTTAACATAGAAATATGTTGCACAGAAAGTAAGAAGATTCATTCAAGAATCAAATTTGGAAAATCTTCTAGTGCAGGTATTTCCATGAGCGGAACTGGATTTTAAAAATTGTCATCACAAAATATAGGCTTTTAATTCATTGAAATACTAATACTCAAATACTAACATACCATAATCAAATAGTACTCCACCGGTTAAAGGTAAAGACCAGTTTTGGAAACGCCCCCCTCTCAAAAAATGAGATGGAAGCCCAGTCTTACCAATCATGTGAAAGAATATGTTTTGACTAATACTTGATGATATAAATTTCGCCAAGAAACCGCCTACTAATTGATATATTTGGTAAATTAGTTTATCTATTGGTATGTGAGAGATAAAAACGCACGTGTCGCACACGTGTGTGTAGTCCCATATACATCTTTCTGTGTACAGGTCTTGTAACTTTATGAAGACTGGGCCAAATTTCTTATCATTTTGATGATTCCAAAACCTTGCAGTACACACCAATACTTATATGCTAGATGATCAACCTTTTCTGATCGATTCCACGACCATAACTGGTCTTAATCTTTAACCCTATTTAGCCCGGGCTATTTTGAAACTGCATAGCCCGGGGGGGGGGGCTTCTAAGGCCCCCCCCCCCCTATGATCTCGGCCGTGAAACGCCCGATCGCCGCGAAAATTTGCATACATGCCAAGTGAATTTGTGTATAGAATACTATGGTAATTTCAATTTTTTGAAAAATTCACTCATTTGCATATTTATGGTAATTTATGCAAATAAGGTCATAAAATTCACATTTTTGCCCATAAATCAGACATTATTCCTATTTAAGCATTCTTTCTCACTACATATATTTGTTAGACCATTTGGAATAATAATACAACACAAACAAATTGAAAAACCAGGGTTATTCCTTATGTTATCTACCGGTATTGTTTTGATAATTTCTTATGTATTTCTTTGTTTTTTTAACTTATGTATTTTATTGTTTTTGTTGTTTTATTTCATTTCCAACTATAATTCAACTATTTTGACCCCATAATAAACACCTAAACTATAAACAAGACCAAATAACCAATGTTTTATCTCTTTATTTGAAAAATGAGATTTCCATATGTTTTGTACACAAATCACAAAAATGAGCGATTTTCGGGCTGACATGCAAAGACAAAAGGACACGTGACTTCGTAATGGTAGATCCGATTTTTGAAAAATTTTGTTCAAAAGATGCGCAAGACTCGAAAGAAAAAAGTCACAAAATTTCAGTGCAAGATTTTCTTGCGTTAAAAAATTATCGCGAAAAATGTCGAGTGGGGGGGGGGCTTCTAAAGCCCCCCCCCCCCCCCCGGGCTAAATAGGGTTAAAGTGTATAAAAATCACCTCAAAAGTAATTTGTGTATAGCTACAACGCATGAAATCAACGTAAAAAAAACTTTACCCAGCATTCTCTAGGCTAGCAGACCAGGACTGAGAAGAAAATAAAGTGGGCTGTATTCTATGGGAACACATATGAGTGCCTGAGGTTGTCTTTTCACTCGTTACTTTTATACAATTGAAAGTGTATCAGCCTAAACTTGCAACAACTCTTTATAGAAAAGTTATGTTTGAAACTTATATTTTGATTATTATATAGCGACATGAAACCCGGAACAACTCTAAACTTTCAACAACTCTTTATAGAAGTGATGTGTGATAATCATATTTTGATTATAGTATTTGGAGACACAAAACCCCAAACATACAGAGCAAAAATATTGTTTGGTGATTGGTACTGAAATTATATTTACCCAAGTAGTAGCGTCATTACGATAGCCTCCGTTAGCATAGAGATCGGCTTCCAAAGCCAGGATACGGCCATCACTACGGTAACCGACACGGTACTTTGCGTGGAATGGATGGCGTCCACCTGACATTAGCATGTCTGTGGAGCGGTCTAATCGGATGCGCACGGATCGGCCCAACCTGTGAACAGGAACAAATATATGTGTTTCTATGGTAATGATGAAGATGGAAAAACAAATTTTGATTTGGAAACATTGATCAGGAGAATTTTTATCTAATTTCTGAAAATGAGCATTGCACAGGCTTGTGAGCAGGCTAGTCTTGCGATCAGGTTTGAGGTAAGGTTTAGGATTGGGTTAGGGGTGGCTTTGGGTTAGGTAGAGAAATACTACCCATGTAAGAAACTAACAACAAAGCTATTGTCACCAGAACACAAAATCCATGAAAGTATCTCATGAGTTTTGAACAAAAAAACATAGTATCTTTTGAAAGTACAAAGGGGGTTAAGACATTAAAACAGCGTTAAAGCCTTTGGACTCTGAACAGACTCTGAACAGACAACATACACAGTGTAGTACTCACATTTTGGCAGCTACAGCACATGCAGCATTGTGTG
The DNA here is from genome assembly GCA_035222895.1 of Strongylocentrotus droebachiensis. Classification (NCBI taxonomy): domain Eukaryota; kingdom Metazoa; phylum Echinodermata; class Echinoidea; order Camarodonta; family Strongylocentrotidae; genus Strongylocentrotus; species Strongylocentrotus droebachiensis. Next base: position 83,577 of record JAVYIG010006029.1, read on the forward strand.
TGAGGAACTCTTCTTTTCCTCCAAAGGCTCCCCCAATCCTCTTGGCCTGAACAGCGATGCGATTACGTGGGACACCAAGAACTTTGGCAACAGCAATCTGGTAAGGACACAAGCAGTGAATCATAACAAAATGATATTTTAACTCTTTGAATACTGTATACTCTCATTCCCACAGGTTTTAATACAGGGACCATGGGGTTTCCGTAGGCAAAGGGTTAAAAGGTGCTCCAGGCATTATTTTGAGAAAGATGTAAGGTTGAGGATATAAGGCTGCAAATTAGAGTGTAGGTTAGGTGTAGGTTTTGGGTTAGATTTAGTTATAGCGTTTGGTCCAGGTTAGAAGTGAAGAACTTTTTTAGTAGAGAAAATCAATATTTACATTTGAATTAAATGAGGAAGGTGAGATACCCTAAAACCATGGACCTGTGATAGGGTCACCATAACAAGACTTTTTTTTTTCTCTTTACCTCTTCAGAGGGACTTTATTGTTCCATTTCAAAATACATATATATTATTTACAAAACAAGTAAAATGAAACATGAATTATATACAAGATCAACATAATATCTTAAAATGATCATTTTAACATTTCTAATACTTTCTTAACTTCCTCAATATCGAAGTATTTTATATTTTCTTTGTATTTCAAATAACATTTTAATGATGAAATAAAATTATTTATTAACCTCTTTGGATTGGCTGGTACTTCTCCAAAGTTCCGCTTTACGTAGTCTTTGTATATAACTAGTTGAGCATAATTTATCCAAAAATTAAGTAAAGTATATTTTCTGTTATCTATTTTATATCCAATCAATAACATTTTCATATCAATTTCAATTTCTATTTTAAAAATGAAATATATAATTCTTGAGATAATTTTCCAGAAAACTCTTAATTTCTTGCAACGAAATATAAAATGTTCAATAGTTTCTTTTTCACGACAAATTTCACATTCGTTAGACTGTACGATTTTCCATATAACAAGACATATAACCGGTTAATCACTGAATTCTCTAATTCCCATAGGCTTAATACAGAATCCACCCCGTTCCCACCGGCAATGGGTTAAGACATACATTACATAATAATATACTACACCAGTTTCATAGTTTCTTACAAGTACAGTATGTGAACCTAACAATAACTAAAACTCATGCTTCCGGTACCGCCTTCGGAGGAGGGAGGCATAACAATAAACATTACCTGCACGTTTGTGATAGCTTGGGAGGAGGCATGGATGGTCATTTCATCGTCTTCTCCAGGTCTCACGACACACATCTGAGTCTCCATGTAGAAGTGCTCCTGGCCTCCCACATCAAAGGTGCCTTCCAGGATCCCGTCAGACTGCTGGAAGCTCCCCTCCAGGTCTCCATGGAGGAATTCAGAGTCGACGTCAGGTCCGCGGAAGATGGCATCCTCTTTGATCGCATCCTGAAATGTAAGGTATGATTTAAAGTATGAACATAATATACTATACCTCAAAGATGGAATAAGAATGGCCAATTAGTCCTATCTTACCATTAGTTTACTGCATCCTGTAAAAGGTTAAGGAATGGTTTAAAGCCTTGCCATGACTAAACCTCCATAATGGTAGAGGTTCATTGGAGCTTACATCCAAGTCACACCGAAAAGACCAACAACAGACTGATGGAGAAATAGCATTACCTGAATGGTCAAGATGACCGGCTGAAGGTCTTCATACTGGACTTCAACGAGCTTGGCAGCCTTGTTGGCGAGACGGTGTGAGGTAGCCACAATGGCACCGATGCACTGACCAACACAGTGGACCTATTAAATGAAACATTTTGTAGTTAGCATATGCTTCATGTGACCCAAAATATCAACAGGTCTCGTGCCACTGTGTGCAATGTAGAAAAATAATGGAGATGCTTCATGAAATACTTTTGTTTCCTTTTTTAAAAGAATAATTCCATCTATGTATTAAGAAATTCTTATTAAAATGCATTAAATATCTAATTGTTTGGAGGTGGTTGTCCTTGGGGTTACTGTTCCTGTGAGAAGGTAGTAGTTGTACAGAGAGTGGCAGTCAAGATGTAGTCATCCTAAAATCCTATTCCAATTACTTCCATATAATTCACTCCTTAATTGATTTTAAATCTCATCAAGTGAATCATATTTTATTGCTGTAAACCAGAAAACTTTAACAATTCGTAAATAACAGCAATTTTTACAGCAAGAAACTACGGCAAATTGCAAGACTTTGGTGTTATATCAGTTGTGATTCAAATTAAATATGTACAAAGTGTCTGGTTTACAAATAACTCAATTCCAATACACCTTATTTCCTAGCAGCATGAAATGTATGATGGTCAACCGTCTCAATCCAATTCAATCTCACCTCCTCTGTTGCGAAGACTTCATACCCTTCAACGATAGACTTATCTCCTGGAATATCTTTGTGGCTCACATATGCTTCTACCCCCTCTAGAGCGAGGGCCTTGCTCGCATCCACGCAGCTGAATGGAAAAGAAAGCAAATGGGTGACAGGTGAATATGCAACACACTCTCCCGAGGCAGTATAGTAGCACAAAATGTAGTTTGTCAATTACCACATGGTATGAAATATACCGGTAAATGTTAGTATAACATGACTGCAGGCACAGATTGTCAAAAAATAAACTTAGGGGCAATTTTAATATCCTTCTGTTTGAATTATGTAACACGCCATTGAAACGTTTGCCCAGCTCGATAGTTTAGGCAAGGCTACTGAAATTGTTTTAAATTGATGATTTGAAACTCTTTGGGATCGTGTTGCACAAGTTGTCTTGAGTTCTGGTGATAACAGAAAATAAATTAATGTAGAATCATAATACACTGAATGCTTAAAAGTGTAAATATATGTCTGCTCAACGATTGATTTTGGCAGATACAAAACGAATCATAACAAAACATTTTAAAAAGTCTATGGTAGCTGAATAATTTGCCCTTTCCTAAGATTCATTTTATCTCTAACTTAACACATACACCGTGCTGTGTCTCTCTTTTTTATATCTCGTTGGGTCACAAGCTAAGGGTTCAGAATCACTTTGATATATGATTTGATACCATAATAAAAATCATACGATGTTATTTGATATACATGTTTATGTATGATATATACCAGACTTCATTTACTATGTTGTATTAAAAGACATAGACTTACACAATCTTTGCATGGGCTCTTGAACTGACAACCAAAGCCATGTACAGCTCACCTGTTGATAAAAAGAATATTTCATCTCTTTTCTAGTGTCTGTTTTCTTCTTCTTCTTCTTTTTTATCTTTGAATCTTTTTGCTTTTTAAAACAACAAGCAATAAGGAAAGCTCTTAAACATCAATTCCACAAATTATTTTGGACAATCCTCAGGTATTGGTTCTTGGTATTTCTTTATGTACAAACACTGTTCATTTATTATTTTTTATAATTTGTTGTTTAATTGTTGTGTTCCTAAAAAATAAATAAATAAACATAAAACAAAGATATGAAAGAAATAATTATATTTAATTAAAAAAAGCAATTTTCATTAATGTTAAATGTTATGCCTTCAGGACAAGCAGCCACAAATGCGCAAACATTACCCAAGGATGCATCTTAAATTTAGATAAGTCATTACAATAAAAATATTTGTCCCTTTAATAAGCATAATATAATTACAGAAAGACCACCCATAAACTCCAGATTCCTACCTTCTTGTACGGGTATATCATCACAGAAGACTGCCTCCCCAGAACACTGCTGAAGAGCTGCCCGATGGACAATGGGTCTGCCAAGGGGGTCAGCATCAGGCTGGTCAGCGGGTGGAGGCTAGTGGTCAATTAAGACATATACGATGACTGTAAATGTTTCTTATAGAGCTTAATTGCAAAATATGCTACATCCATAACACAAGAGATAAACTAATATAATCCTATTGTAAATCTCTTCTCCACCCAGGCTCCACCATTCCCCTTTCTGTCATATTAAGGGAAAAAGCATAACAGCTTGGGACAGTGGTTATGTTACCAATGGATTCCCGGTTCCAAAGAAGTCAGCGCACTTATGCTTTTAGGTAAAGCTATTCCATTCTTACACTGAATAATTTCTAATATCTATACCTTGTAGATCTCTCTCTCTCTCTCTCTCTCTCTTCCTCCCGCACTCCCCGGGTTTATGTCATGTACAGAAAGCTGCATTATAGCTCAGAACAGTGGCTGTGTAACCAAGTTTTGTAACCAATGCATTGTGGATTTTAAACCTGATCAGTGCACTTGTGCCCTTGCTGAGGGAAGGTAATCAATTCTCTAAATAAACAACTTCTACCATAACGAGTCACACTAGCATGAACTCAATTACAGAACCCTGTCCTCTATGTGTGTTTGTGTAGAGAAATTTCATTGATGGTGATTCATCTTGTTAAGTGATTAAAAATGACTCCAAATTTAAATCTAAAGCATATTACAGTTGAACCTGCTCTAACGACCACCTGTATAGAAAGAACACATTTTTTCTTTCCCCTAAATTTGGTTTCTCATTGAAACCTGCACTAAAGTATACCTGTATACTGTACACAAAGACCACCTGCCTATAAAGACAACTTTCTATGTTTCCCTAGAGCTGTCTTTATATACAGGTTTAACTGTATATACCAATGATTTACGATACCATATTTTGCTGTTACAGCACAGAGTCAATATAAAATTAAAACATTTCTTTTCAAAAAATACTTTCCAATGTTAACGAGAGGAAGTATGTTAAGCATATCTCACTCTTCTTATGTTACTCTATCCACGTTTCCTTCTTACTCTTTCTTACAGCACATAGAGACATATTGTGATATGCGCTATATAAGTATGGTATATTATTCTTATTATTATTAAAAAGGCACAGAATGATCCAGTATGAAACCAAACCAAACGAAGCATTACCTGATAGATCTGTGTACTGACTGGGCCTTCCCCATTGTAGGATGCAGGTATGCTAGGATCTGATAACTGACCATGGGTGAAAGGACCAGTCAAGGCCTGGATTCAAAAACAGAAATAAAAAAATTAATAAAAAAAAAGTGAAGACAAACAAGGATAACATTAAGAATCATTTACATTAAGTGTCTATGTAGTCTTTTGAAGACTACAAGAAGCAAGAATGAATTTGAAATACTGTAATTTGTGCTGCACTATGAATAATAATAATAATAATAGGCATTTCTATAGCGCTGTCTATCTAGAAATTCTATTCCGAGGCGCATTTATTATTACCCCGGCTTTAGCCTAGCTGCCATTAAGGCGCTCTAGCATTTCAAGGAATAATTTCCTGCCAGGTACCCATTTACATCACCTGGGTTGAGTGTGGCTATTGAAGATTAATGCCTTGCCAAAGGACATTAGTGCCGTATCGGGATCGAACCACGTCAAAGTGAATATCATATCGCCTTGCGAAAAAACTAAACCTTGATTATTTTTTATGTAAACTGACAGGGATGTGCTGTTCTCGGAATCTAAATACAGATTGATAAATAATTCAAGTACTTCACTGACTATGTCAAAATCACTTTCAATTTGGCATGATCTGTCAAACTTCAACAATTAATTTTTTTATTTGACATCAATCTCTCCCTCTATGTCTAGATTTACCAAATAAAAGGCCTGTCCAAATGTCAAATTGCAAACCTGCTTGTTGTCGATGAGTTGGGAGACTTGAACATAGAACCTGAGGAGACATGTCACCATACCACTCTTCCTGTACTCGGCTGAAATCTCATGAGGATGAGGGATCGGTGTAATCTCCATGGTAACCGACTGGATCGCATCTTGCAGGAAACTTTGGTTCCACGGTCTGGAAAGGATGGTGAGGGATATAAAAGGAGAAGATGTTTCCTAGTTAAATGGTTGAATCACGTGTCTGTGGATGCAGAACTGATTTATGTGTACATAGTGCATGTTTGAAGGGAAAAACATTTTTATTTCCTCCTTACAATTATTCTAAATACAGGAAAATTATACACAGAAACTGTGACAACATATATATCAAAAGAGGTAAATGAATTACAATTTTGAGATGTCCAACTACCCAGAATTTTAACATGTTAGATTTACGACAGGAAAATGGAAAATGTACTCTTCAAACACTAAATAATAATAAATAAGTCTTACTTTTTGTAATACCGTTGAATAACAGTGTTCGCATCAGTAAATGTACTTACTGTCCAATCAGACTATTGCATGTCTTTTGTGCAGCAAATGGATTGTCATCAATAGCACCAAACACCAGACAAAGGTCCTTGACCTTTTGACCTTCAGGTTCAAAGGTCACCCTGAATCCACAGCTGATTGATGCACGAGAGTTGTCACGACGCTCAGCCACTTTATGAGAAAAGAAGTAATCATTCTGTTGACATAAAAGATATGACATGAAGGGAAAGAGTTAACAATAATGTTTAGAGAGGCAAGGATTAAACTGGTACATGTTGCTCTTCATACATTTGCTCTTATACTGGTGAAGATACAATATCACGTATCCTACCACATACTAATATTCTAAAATTTGCATGTAATAATTTACTATTGACTATTGCATCACATATTCAGGATAAAGGATTTGTTTGTTTGTTGTTGTTGAATCAATAGCTCCTGTTGTGCTTACACTGTGCAAGGGACACAATAATGCACACAAAGTTATCATTTGATGAACATTTGGAGCCTAAAATTAATGGAGATGTGAACTGGTCTAGCTGTACAGTCTCGTGTCTTTGTCTTCCCTTCTTTAACAGACCCTCATTCAAAACAGAGTCACTTTTTCATTTGGTGACATTTAAGGTCAGCTCCCAGATATAAATAATCATATCTGATTGGTATATGTCAGTAATAACCCAATTCTTACACAAATGAACACAAAGTGGCAATGAAGGTACCATTTAGTTGATATTAGGTCTCATCATTAGGTCTCATAGATTTAATACACATTATCATGATTTTTTTTAATTTGACCACAAGACAAAAGAAAATGAAAATGTAATTAACAGCACTGCTAGCAAGGAGATATAACCAAAAACAGAATCAAAATTTATTCAAAAAAGTGGGAGTAGCCCCTGTAAAATAGGATATAAAAGCAGTTTTATGAAAACTTGTCCTACAAATCACAAATAATTCATAACAAATGGGGAATATTTTAACAGAACACTTACCTCTCCTGTGAAAGGTATATGCAATGATTCAATAATCTCATCTCTGGCCAGGACTGACTTGTTGGGTTGTGGGTAGAAATCTTTGTCTAGAGGAAGAGTTCTTCTGGCTCCTGTAAGGCAGAGTTTGAGAGCCTAAATGTTAGCATGTAAGGCCTTAGAGTGGCAAAAGATTTATTTGTAGAACAAGTCCAAGGTATTTATTCATTTTTAAAAATATTTTCAATATAAACATGTATGTATAATGGAAAAAGTACAAAAGTAGCAACCTAGGTACCATTTTACATGATGTTTTGCCCGATCCCAGTTGTAGTAAGCCTATGAAATTAATAGTCATGAGATAAAGAAAATATATCCTGTTTATTGATACTAAAAGAAAACGTTTATCATCTGCTGATGAGGAAAGACTGTTAAGAGGAATAAGACCACACAAGGAAAACAAAATATGGCCTGTATAGGCAGGTGATCTTCCTATACAGGTGGCCACTATTCTGGCATTTGCACTTGTGACAAAGGCTATATCAACAAAGATAAAGCAATAGGGTTAGGATTGTGATTTGAATTTTAGGATAAGTTAAGGGTTAGGTAAAGTGTTTGGTCCAAGGTTAAAATTAGGACTTCGGTTAGTGTACGATAGCTAGTGGCCCAGAGTAACTGTTGCCAGAGGATGTGACATACAACCCTTTCTATACAGGGGGCCACTAAAGCAGGTTACAATAGGGGTACGACACTTTCTCCTGCGACAATCATTCCGCGGTAGTTGCCCACACCAACCTAATTCCGAGCTTCCACCCTGGACATAAAACTATTCCTAACCCTTATCCTAAACTGAACCTAAAACCCACTTGCATCCCTAACCCTACATTTTTAATGATAAAAAGCCTGGAGGAATCGTAGCCGTAGCATACTGTTGGATCACAGGCTACACTATAAAAGATACAGATGCAAATGCTTGAAATGATATCGTGATTATACCTCCAGCTTTCACAAGAGTGACAGTTGTCTTGGTTGCCATGAGGATGATACAGAGATCCAACATCCCACTTGCTCCTGCTATACTCCCACCAATGCTCTGAGTGGAAAATGGTGAATGTGATAGAAGTATAAGTTACAAATCTTAACTATTGTCAATAATATACATAAAGCCACCACAGTTATGGGTAAAATGTTGTTGTTTAAAAAAAATATATTTTGCTGTTTTTGGTATTTGTGTGTTGTGTGAGGTGAAGAGGGATAATAAGTCAAACATTCAGAACCATCTTGTTGTAATATATGTAAGAACCATAAAACAAGGTAAATAGGAGCACAGTTGTGTATAGGAACAAACATTCATTCATGATACAGTACATCAAAAAGAGTGTGCTTCATCACTGTGAAGAAGTATTAAGTGAAACAAAAAAATTGTTCCGATTCACCCTGATTAATAGCACATAAAGATGTTATATGATGTTATATATTGGCAAGTACTGATTGTACAATGTTTGCAGTATGTGCCCGCATCTCGACATCTTAAGCTGTTAGATATATATGCAAAACCCTAACTTAACAGGAAATTAGACCAGTTGGTATTTAAATGCGTATGGGAAACAGAAATTAAGTTGTGTCCGATACGTTTCAAAGGGGGAAAAATACGTAGTTTTGTCTATTTATGGATACATGAACAGGTATTAGCCATCCACCACATTCCATTGATATGAACTTAATGAAGGATCTATAACAAAAGGGCTGGGTTAAAAGGTCAAAGGTGAACTCACAGCCATGTTGCGAATCTGTTGCCCTGCCCACTGACCAAGCATGTCAGTTATAGCTCTGGCAGACCGAGTCTGGTTCTCTGGCAACCTCTCTACCATCCACCTGAGATGCTCTTCAAACTGAGCCACGCTGACCCCTGACCCAAAGGTGACCCCTGTGTCAGAGGTCGTGACCTGGGTCAGTTCTGTGACTCCGTTTCCAGGTGAGACAAGAAGAGGGAAATGATCTCCTTCGTACTTGAGATTACCTGGTGGGGAATGAGATCGAAACTGTCATTGCTTTGGCAGTGATGCAGTCCTCCAATCCTTTCAATTACATGTGCGATTCGTTGGCTCAAAACTTATGAGGAGATGTAAAAAACCAACACTTACCCAACTAAAAGCATTTAATAAAATCGAATCCGTTGTTGGCTTACCCGTTGGTTGAGCCATCAGATCACATAATATTGGTTGAGTACGAGAAGTTTAATGACTGATTTAAGTGATGTTCAAGCGTTAAGAGCCAAAAGAGCCTATATACAGAAATATACAGAATAAAAGTCAGAAGTCACAAAAATTTCCATATAATTTCAGATCACTTTACGATTTCAACAACATTTCATCAAAACATATGCAAATCATGCACTGTAGATAACTGAGCTGGAGTTTGCACAATGGCTGACGAGTGGAAATGTTTTTGCTCTTAGATTTATTAGAGATTTCTGGCTACGTTGTCATATTAGACGGTCTAATACTTCATATGGAACACATTATAACCAAGATTAATGACCTACTCATAACGGTGCTTCCCATGGTGAGCTTCGCCTGTGAGTTGTCCGCTAAGAGTTGAAGCAGTTCTTCCAATGTTGAGGTCACGACCCATGTGGATTGACCCCTCCGAAAGGTCACTGTTTGATTGTATTCTTCAGCATTGGTCTTTGTGAGGTGGGAGAGAGAAAGATAAATCTTAAAGAGATGTTGCATTCTGCCCTAATTTCATGAAAATATCAATCTTGAATTCAATTTACATGTAAATCTCAATTCAATTTAATTTTTATTTTCACTGTGTACATGATTACAGATTTCTAAGCATCACACGGCAAGTCCAAGCTCTAGTGTCCAATATGATACCAACTACTTTTAAGATTTCAGTACTTGTTCTATTATAGAAGAAGCTTGGAAAAGACCAAATATCAAGATCAATGATACATTTGATTTAAAATAATGTCATATTCTATGATATTTGGTAATATATGGTACATCACTTAACCGAATACCTTTGACTTACATATACACACGTTACACGTATACACAAAGGCAGAATTAATGAAATTATTGTTATCATCACTTGGAATTTATTTAGACAATTGAAAAATAATGCAAAGGCCTATACAAAAAAACAGCATCATCTTTATTTCTCCGCAGAACATATAACACATACACTTTGAATCTTACTAGAAGTTCAGGAGGAAATATTGGTTCTTGAGAAGGATCGTAAGGCTTCCAATCTTCATCCATCACCATCTGTAAAAAGAAATATAGAGTTTGGAGGTAATTTTGAATTGTGGATCATCAAGGCTCATTTAGAGAGACGCAGTAACCGCCGCAAACAAATGATGTGTGGTTTTTATCCACTGAGTTCTGTGTTATAATTAGGACGGTAGAAATGTGAAGCGCATTATGTCATCATATTAAAAAAAAACTGCTGTGAATTATTGCTTTAACACATCATATGTGAACAACCTTGTGAATATCATCTGGGCCGTGTTGTTTCATATTTCAATAACTGTTATATTTATAAGCTATTGAAATCTTGAAATTTTCTTGAAATTTGATTGAAATTTGATTGGCCGAGAGCTATTTTTTCATAGTTTAGCATTTGTTAATGTTAACAAGTCTTATGCAACAGGGTTCTGATCTTTCATCCACAGACCTCTATTTCAACACAGTCACAGGACTATCAAGGTCTTCTTGTGACTTGAGCTACTTTCATGAACTTGAGTAAACATCATGAAACCTAGTTCGATACAGTAGTTATCTTTGCCATGCAAACAATGATAACACTATATAACCAAACAAATTTGTGGATTTTGATTTCTTTCTTAATTTGATTTTAATCAATACAAGATGGATCAAGTGGTCAGGAGCTATGGCATGAGAATCAACGAGAAGAAAACGAAGGTGATGATGATAAGTAAAGGCAAGACAAAAGAAATAACTATCATGATAAATGGCAACAGACTAGTGCAAGTCAACCACTTTAATTATCTAGGCAGTGTGCTGACTGAGAATGGCAAGTCTGCCAAAGAGGTCAACTTGCGCTCAGCTCTGGCAAGAGCTGCCTTCTTTCAAAGACAAGATATCCTGATGAGCCACAACATTGACCTTAGTTTGAGAAAGCGTCTCGTAAAGTCTCTAGTATGGAGTGTACTGTTGTATGGGGCTGAGACGTGGACACTCACTAAAAAGGACATGCAGCGATTGGAGGCGGTTGAAATGTGGTGCTGGCGCAAATTACTAGGTGTGTCTTGGAGGGACAGAGTTTTGAATGAAGAGGTGTTGCATCGAGCTCAAGAAAGGCGGGTGCTGATTCAAACGATTAGAGAGAGACAGAAGAAATGGCTTGGACACATAATGCGGCATGATGAGGGCTTGATGCTCAGATTCATAGAAGGTCGTATTCATGGAAAGAAGAAGAGGGGAAGACCTCGTAAAAGCTTTCTAGACGATGTAATCACACAATGTGGAGCAACAGGGTATGAAACGATGAAACGGTTGGCTCAAGACCGAGGAACTTGGAGAGGAACTTGGAGAGACACTTGATATAGAATTTTGAATGGGTCACTGAACCTGTCATAAACTGACAGATCACTATTGATGAATGTGATAAATCCTTTATGATGTATTTGGCTGAACATGTTGTTTCAGTATAACTTTTCAGTACAAGGTTCGTCTTATAGGATGTATATTGTACAGGGATTTTTCAGAACATCATGTACTACTGAAGGGCAGGGGAGCTGAAACTAATAATGTGTTTCTTTTATCTTTTTTTAATGAAAGAAAAATGATTGAACGAGAAAGATATAAGTCCATTGTATTATGCTGGTAATTACAACTAGCCATGCATACATATACATGAAAACATTATACACACAGAGAACGTGTATAATGTGAAAAGTTCACTCTTTTCAAAAATATGTTTGTATAGATTTATAGAATTATAGATTTGTGTATACGCTCTCTAGCAAATATTACAAATTCATGGCTAATGTCAATGATCAAAGTCCAATGTTATCGACAATTGGTCTCCAGTTACTGTAATAATGGATGAGTTAGCCTTTTTGACTCAATGTTATCAGAAATGATATCCATCTACTCACTCTCATAGGCTGGTAATCCTGCTCTGACTGACATGAGCTACCTGTTCGCTGACAGCAATCCTCCTTCTGAAATATAACAACAATGCATCAAGTTGTAGTTTGATATCGTTTAATGCATTGAAAAATCTTCCTAGATGAAAAATAAATAAAAAGCTAAGATAACAAATCTGATTTAATTGTAAATTTCAATCACCAAAGTAAAAAATTTCCTGACCTCCAAATGGCCTACATTCATACACACGAATACACTGTATATAGAATGAACGTCATAATCTTTTGTCACTGAAGGCTAAAGATAAGTTATTTAGAATTTACTAAAAATATATCCTTTTGCAAGAACAATGTAGAATAGGAAAGATATTTTGAGTATTTGAAAATATACTACAACTACAGCAATCCTCCTTCTGAAATATAACAACAATGCATCAAGTTGTAGTTTGATATCGTTTAATGCATTGAAAAATCTTCCTAGATGAAAAATAAATAAAAAGCTAAGATAACAAATCTGATTTAATTGTAAATTTCAATCACCAAAGTAAAAAATGTCCTGACCTCCAAATGGCCTACATTCATACTGTATATAGTATGAACGTCATAATCTTTTGTCACTGAAGGCTAAAGATAAGTTATTTAGAATTTACTAAAAATATATCCTTTTGCAAGAACAATGTAGAATAGGAAAGATATTTTGAGTATTTGATAGTACAGTTCTCTTACCAACTACAACCCTCTCCTGAACATCCCTGTTTCAATTAATAAAGCAGAAGGACTTAGATTCATGAATTTAACAAGCAATAAAGCATCATATTATAATAAAGCATCATCAAAGAATAAATAGAGTACCTAAGCTGTGACATCATAAAAATCTATTTTTAGAATTTTTCATTTTTTTTTTTTTCTTCTTCAGTTTCTAAAAGAGCATATCGGCTGAGATATGACCTTCTGAATAAATATTTGTCCCAAGGGAACTCAGTGTTATAGTGCTCTGGTTCCTAACCAGAGCACTATAACTTTGGCCAAAGGACATCCATTTATTCAGATGGTCATATCTCAGCCAATACTTAATATATTCAATTGGTTTTTGACATAAGGACGTTATTTTTTATGCTCTTTCGGAAAATGAAGAAAAAAAAATGAGAAATTCTAAAAATAGATTTTTGATGACGTCACACTTCACCACTCTATACCAACTACAACCCCCTCCTGCAGATCCCTTGGTCAGCTTACCCCGCAGAAGGACTTAAATCCCTCAAGGATAGGTCTATATCCGGTGCAGCGACACAGGTTGCCTTCCAGGTGCCTGAGGATATCCTTGACGTGTGGCTTGGGATTGTTTCGTAGCAGGGTGTACATAGACATGACCATCCCCGGACTGCAGAACCCACACTGAGAACCATGGCTTTTGGCAAGACGCTCCTGCAGAAGGTGAAAACATAATATTCTTTCATATAAAAACAGAAACAAATCAATGAAAGAGATACAGTCGAACCTGTTTGAGTTGCCATCTTTCTCTCTCCAGACTAAAAGATAGAACGAAGAAAGATATGGTATAGGACCTGTCTAGAGAGGTCATCTGTATCTAGTGACCACTTCTTCTGTTTTCTTTGGATGGCCTTACCAGACAGGCTTGAACACGTTATTCAATAGGTATACAGTGATTGTTTTAAGTTGATAGTAACAAGTTAACAGAACTTCAGAGACTATATAATACATAAAACTTGACATTCACACTTAAGTTTACGCCGGATCTGTACAGAGTATGCGAAAGTAGCAATTGGATATTTGTATATATAGAGAGAGAGAATATAAATTTGCAATCTTTTTTTCAAATTTCTACTTTATAGATGTAATATTTGAAGTTCTCATTTGAATTAAAATACCGGTACATCGACATGGAACCCAGAACATACTAATACATATTACAATATTTGTATGTGATTGGGTACCCTTTGAGCCGATGCTCTTCCATAAGAAGAAATGAAAACAAAATAAAACAAGGTACCTGAACTACATGAAGCCTATCTCTAGTGCTTCCAATGCCCTCTACAGTAGTGATTGCTTTGCCGTGAAGGAGACAGATGGGCGTCAGGCAGGAGACAACTGCTTCATGGCTGCATCAATCAAATAAAAGAGAAGAAAGAATGATTGCTTTAATTTGATCATGAGCAGACTTTGTGCAATTTTAAACCCATTTTCTTTACATCATGCGGTATTGTAAACGCGGTATTGTAAACAAGGCTTTGTACCGTATGTATAAATTTCATGTAACATTATAATGATGTTGATTGATTGGCTTCTTGACTGTATAAAGTATGCCAATCTATATTCATTGGAATTGCACAGGTGTACCTTGTAATCTACCAGTATTTATAAAGTATCGCAATTTCAGCCAAATGGCAGCAAACATTTTTTCATAAAACTTGAGTTGAATTTCAAAGAGATATTTGTTAAGCAACGCAATTTCAGCCATATGGCAGCAAACGTATGTTTTCATAGAACTTGTTTTCATATAAAACTTGAGTTGAATTTGATAGAATTGATGAGATATAGTTATAGTGCAAACAAAATATAAATCATAAGGCAATGAATATTATTTTGAGCTTAGCACATTTTAATGCATGATTATATACCATTTGCCTGCATTTTGGTGATTTCTTTATCTAAATTCCCTGATTTTTCAGTGACTGGAAAAAAAGGTTAAAGGTAAAGACCAGTTATGGTCATGCGATTGCATTGTGAAAGAAACGTTGTGGAATCGATCAGAAAAGCTTGATCATCTAGCATATATGTATTGGTGTGTGCTGCAAGGTTCTGGAATCATCAAAATGATAAGAAATATGGCCCAGTCTTCGTAAAGTTACAAGCACTGTACACAGAAAGATGTATATGGGACTATACGCACACGTGCGTTTATCTCTCACAGACCATGTAGATAAACTAATTTACCAAATATTTCAATTAGTAGGCAGTTTCCCGGCAAAATTGTTATCATCAAGTATTAGTCAAAACATATTCTTTCACATGATTGGTAATAAGAGCTTCCATTTCATTTTTTTTTTAATTGGGACGTTTCCAATACTGGTCTTTACCTTTAACACATTGTTCAGGATTTCCCTGATTACATTACAGAGTAGATATCAACACCCCATATATATACATAAATATATATATATATATAGAGAGAGAGAGAGAGAGAGAGAGAAGGGGAGAGAGTGAAAGTGAGGGGTGGTAGTGGGAGAGAGATTTCATGTGAAAAATCATCAATGTCCATCAGCAATGTTGTCAGTCCTCACCATATAGCTTTCGTCTGAGGATGGACATATGAAAGCATGACAGTGCATGCCCCGCATGCCCCTACACCACACGCTTGCTTCGTTCCATGTAGCTTCACTGGGCTCACATTGTTAAGGAAACTGATTCATATTTTCACTCTTATTTATCCTCTTACTTTTTGCCTTTTTAAGAACCCAAACAAAACACAATAAAACAACAAAAAAACAATATTTTAGAGCCTGCAGAACTGATGCAATAGTTACGTTCCACCTTTCCAATGTTTATTATGAATTACTCTGTCATGAAAAAGCCATAATGAATATAGGCCTTTCTGTGCAAGGTATCACTACCATATTGACAACTCTAAATTCATTGCATGCACAGCAGAAGGGCAGGATTGGATATTTATAACGGAACACAAATAAAAAACTTTGGACCATTATTTTGCTGCACAGTCCATAAATCATCCAAATTAGCAACGACATTACTACTTTAGGAATCAAACTGAACACTTGACCTTATGTCTACATAATTTTCCAAAGTACTGGTATAATAATTAAGTTTCCATGGTTAAACTTTTAGCCACAATTACAAGGAGTCATTGCTTTCAATGCTCAAGTGCTATCAAGTGAGGTCTGATGAAGACTGAGAGATGTGAGTTAACACTTACTACAACTGGATTCAGGAACTGGAAAAGAGCGTTGAAACATCAAGCCTCAATATTTCTTAGGTAGCCAGTATTCAAGATTTCTCAGCAAGATAAAGGAGTGAACGTGGCACTACAACTCAGCAAGCAAAAATTGTAAACAACAAGAACTGAACAGGAACATTTTCTGGGTAGTTGTACAGGCAGTGAGGTACTTATTGCGACAAGGATATGCCTTTCCATGGGCATGGGCATGCAGATAGAGAAGGAAATCTGCACTAAATACTACTGATGCAAGCAGAATTAGATCCTGAACTGAGGCAGTGGCTTCGGCGGTCAACAATGTTCACATCATACAAATGCCTTGAGGAGATCCAGAATATATTCTCCATACAATCCTCCAGGCTATCATCCAGGTAATTCTTGATGGAACCCAGGATATAAAAATGAAAGAACAAGAATCAGTATGCATTCAACCTATTGACCAAAATCTTGAAGTGCCATGAGGACTTTGTAGGATGCTACGAGTAGCAGGAGACAACGGGAGCCGCTTTGGCAAGCACAGTAAAGGATGCCTTACTATGACTTGGACTGGACCTCAAATTTTTGAGACAACAAACCTATTATGGAGCTGCCAACATGCTCGGAAAATTCAATGGATGTCAGGCAATTCTGCGGGAGGAAAACCCACTTTGTCTCCACTTTCACTGTGCAGCACATTGTGTGAACTTGGTATCTCAACATGAATACCAAGCAGATGCATCACTTACTGATGCATTGCGTCTAGTACAAGATCTGGGAAACTTCTACAAACGAAGTGGGAGATTCTGTTCCTGCTGATTCTACCACCACAAAACTCCTGTGTCAAACAAGACGGCTATGCAGACATGCAACCGTAACTTTTTTTGATTTTCAACTACGAAGCAATTCTGAAGAGCTTGTTAGAGTTTGGCCAGGAGACTGGCGACCGCAAAACGAGGAATCTGTATGATGTTCTTAAATCTCGGGTGACCTATAATAATAATAATAATAATTAATAATACATATGATTTGACAGTTTGACAAATCCACTTGACAGTCAAATGCTCAAGGCGCAGCTAGCGCTCTCAGTAGCAATGAAGGTCACAGGTCCCCTTCATGAACTTAACATGGCTTTTCAGGCAGAGAACAGTGTCAGGGATGTTGGAAAATGCAAAAAATATTTGTAAAGCTAAGATCCTCCTCTTTCACTTGAAGCAACTCATAATTCAAATTTCATGCATGAGTGATTAAAATCAATTTGAAGAGAGGAAACCAAAAAGTCATTTGGCGGAAGGTATCCGAATTTCAAAGAGAAAATCACATTTCTAGGAAGTTGAGTTTCTGCCCTTTCATATAACACCTCAATCAGGAAAAATGAGCTAGGAATAACAAAGTTTTGTTTGTTCAAAGCAGTGCTTGCATTTCCATAATTTTATAAAACGAATTTGTTTTCACTGGCTGCCTGTCGTAGCAATAAACATAATTAACAAAAGACTTAACTCCGTTTCGTTGACAATCAGCCGTAGACGAAAGACTTCAGGCTTAAAGTGGGAAATAGAATTCCCATCCATGCCCAAGCTTGATCCTACTAACTAAAATTTACCTACTAAATATTTACAACCCTTCGGACTGCACACTAATTACCCACAAAGTAAAAGTGAAATGTGAAAACGGTATATTGCTTGTTTTTTTGCTAAGTACGGAATGTATTTTTTCAATACAACAAAATTTCAAAAACCAGTGAGGGGGTAGTCACTTCCGTCACCATTGCCACTCTCGTTCACTATGCTCCCTCGTCCCTCGCATCCCCCCCCCCCCAATACAAATATATCCTCAAAGAAAATTCCAGAAATAGTCTACTTCCCACTGGAAAAGACTTTCACCCTCCCCCTCCCCCCCTGTCAAATCAAATCAAATTAAAGACATCCTGAAATGGGTGTATATACTTTGACATTAACCTGAAGCCTGGCCTTTGTGAAATATAAAACCTGTTGCTATAACCTATTAGTACAACATTCTTTTATTCTTTACAAGTCAATGAAAGCATATGGTCATTTTAAAATGGTGATAGCATTTTGATATGGTTCTGAAAGTAATTTAGCCTGCAAATATCCCAAATTTAAGATATCCTCAAATAGCTGTATACTTTGATAACTTAAATGTGTGAACTTGAAGTCTTGAAGTCTAAATAGATTGATTTAGGTAATATGGCCTACAGGTATGTACATATTAAAGGATACACTTTGTTCGAAGATAGACATCAAGAGTAGTATCTGGGTCTGCATCTTTTTCGATGATCTGGAAGAAAAAAAGATAGTATGATCGGCATTGACTATGTGATTCTATCAGAAAATAGAACACTTACCCTACATTTTATGATGTAAAATTGAAAGAGAATTTTTTTTCAAATGCAGAAATGTCTTTGTTATGAAAAAGAAATATCATGTTAGTTTTTATCTAAGAAAATATAGACCCTTGAGGCTCGACAGCAAGTTGCAGTAATTACTACGAAGCAAAATTCTATTTGTACTTCATTCTAGATCCCTGTTCAGAGATTTGGGCAAACATGTAACCTGGGAGTGACTATAAAGTACAAGCAAAGTTCAAATTGTTTTAGTCAATAAATTCAGAAATAAGACATTATCCGTACCGGTAGTCTTGTTGACAATGATTTTAGTACACCACTTTGCAACACAGCTAGACAGAAAGATACACAAACGCTTTAGACATTAAATGTCTAGACCCCAGCTGCATGCACGACCAAATTAATTTGAGCAAACATGGTTCATATTGGAAACGTAGTTTCTCACTTCTGGTATGTCACAAAAATTGCCCCAACCACATAAAAAAAAGACTTATTCATCATTATTAAATTATCTGATCATTTATTTTCTTTGAGTGGCATGATCGACAACGCATATTCAAGTCCGAAACTATATTTCAGTGGATGAGTTTGTGCAGACATTGGGGGTGGGGGTGTCAGGGAGGGGGTGTCGATCCCCTCTCCCAGAGTAGTGACAATTTTTGCATTTTCCTGAAAATCAAGTTTAATTTACAATTTCGAACACCAAAACGTTTTGTCCTCTTTTTCTTCTTCATTTTTTTCTTTTCAGACTTCTTGGCGCTATATTGGGTTGTGCCTCCCCCTCCCCTTAGTTACGGGCCTGATATATGTTTAATCAAGAAAAAGTGTTTCAATTCACAGATTTAAGGTTTTTACAAAAACTTTGAAAGATAAGTTAATTACCCCTAGACTCTAGAAAAGTAGATAGAATTTATATTCAGAGTAAATATCACACTAAAGTTTCATTGAGCCAGACATGTAATGATGCAATATAATTTTTAAAAACAATTTTACTCATAATGAAAATTATTTCAATTGAAATGAAAGGTCTGAATGAGATGATACATATTTCGTTAACAAAATAAAAAATCATAAATGCTTAGAACAATAGAAGGGGTCTACACTCTTTGCCTTTGGCTTTGCAATTTTTAGCCAAAAAAAAAATATAATATTTTAAGTTTTTAACAAAATATATTGCGGCATTCATATCCACCCCTATATTATTCTTAATTTTTTTCGTGAGAATGTGCATACATAGCGTGCTAACATGCCTTCCAAATTAGAAAAATTGCTTGCCTTGGCTGGTCCCCTGGCCTGGCCTGGCTGATCGAGCTGGGCCTGAGCTGGGCCGCTGCAGCGTTTCATGAAACAGTCATAGTTCACAGACATCCCATTGAAACGCGTGTTAAAAGCAGTGGTCAATGCCATGCTAGAATTACTAATTAGCCTAGTAGAATGCGTATTAAGTGAAACATTTACCTTTTTACCATTGCAGAAGAAGATTAACTTGTCAGGCATTTCGGGAAAGAAATCTCGCTGGCCTGTCCTGAAGATATGAATTAGCTCTTCTTGCTTCGGCAGAAGTCACTAGTCTTTCAGTCAACCCGTATCGTATATAATGTGTAGTGTGCACGTATCTTATCGATCATATCCAGAGATTGTTTACACGTACGGCGCGGCGCCGGGCAGTGGGCGGGGCGCAGTGGGCTCGTGCTCGAAGATCAGCTGGAGATCAGCCAGCGGTGCATGCAGTACGTGTGTGGATCAGACGGAGTGCCTGGGAGCCTACCGGTACCTAGACCGAATTTTACGCCTCTTATTTGGGTAGGGATAGCCTATAATCTAGGCGGAGTGCCGAGCTTTTTTCTTTGCTGCTAGACTAACCCTAAGCAGAACGTCTGATACGGCGAGACTACGAACCGAGTCGCGGTTCGTAGTCTCGCCGTATCAGACGTTCTGCTTAGGGTTAGTCTAGCAGCAAAGAAAAAAGCTCGGCACTCCGCCTAGATTATAGGCTAGGGTAGGGTCGGCTCTCTCTTTAAAGACCGTGTCGACAATTTCCGTTCTATGTGTTGCTTTTATAAGAAAATGGCATAATTCTGGATACTAATATTGTCATATATACAGTAAAATTCAAGAAAACATGAAATAAGGTTTTAAAATGAAAAGTGATAGCTAAATGTATACTACTACTATAGGGCATGTTACCCTCGAGAGCGCTGCCCCCCTCCCTCCCCTCCCCAGGAAAAGAGCCTGTCCGTTTCAAACTAATTAACGTGTTATGTCATTATGAAAGAAGTATGTCCGGGTTAGGGTTTGCATAATTGGAAACTGTTTGAAAATGACATTATGAATAGATCTACCTCACCTTATTGCTGACTCGTGCATCATACAACTGTAATATATACCAGATATTTCTTTCTCTCGACCCCCCCCCCCCCCACACTTTTTTTCGGGAGGGGGGGGGGGGGGAGCTGGGAGGCAAAATTTGTATATGTGTACATATTCCATGTTATCCTC
Organism: Strongylocentrotus droebachiensis; assembly: GCA_035222895.1. Taxonomy (NCBI): domain Eukaryota; kingdom Metazoa; phylum Echinodermata; class Echinoidea; order Camarodonta; family Strongylocentrotidae; genus Strongylocentrotus; species Strongylocentrotus droebachiensis. The sequence goes on from JAVYIG010006029.1 coordinate 104,649, forward strand.
CCCTCTCTCTTTATCTCTCTAATCTCTAGCTCTATGATTAGTCCAAGGGGGTGGGGCTATTCAGGGTGAAGGCAAAATAATCAAATCATATATACATGTAGGCATGGGGATGCATCCTAGCCTGACACCTACTGGGAATGTTCTAAGGGAGGCAATCATGGGAGTGGTGGTGGAAGGTGGTTTTCTCATATACCATTCTTTAGCTAACTCCACTTTCATCTTCATTGATAATTATCTTACTTTGAGGCTTGAGCATCCCGAGTTCCTCTCTTTCTCACTTGTTCCGTATTACATCTGCATCATTCTCATATTCTCTTGTCATCCTTTAATGTCTGAACCATCAAAGTAATTGCCTTCTCTAATTTTCTGTTTGATCCCTGCTTCTTATATCTTCCATCCCACTATCTGTCTAGTAAATATATACTCTCACAGCTCTCAAGCACTTGTCCCTGCCGCTTCATGCATTCTTCCCTCACTGCCCATATCTCTCCTCTATGCATCCACCACAATCACTGTTCCACAAAGTTACAATTATTTCAACAGTTTGATTATTTTCATTCATATGATACGTGAGCCTGCAATAGTAGCTCTTTTCTTTACTCTGTATCTCTCTAGCTAGCTCGATCTGTCCACAAATATTGCAGGATACTTCAGTGATCGTGAGCAAGCTGCATGCATGTGTTAATTGACTTTTCACTATATCACACAATTATTATGTGTGAAGAAAACAAGAGCTAGCAGCTAGCTGCCGCACAAATTAGGGATGCTTCTCAGATAGAGCCAAAATCCGGCAGCTAAATTGAAACAAACATTCCATATATTTTTTTTTGTCAACCCTCCCCCCTTAAAAAAAAAACCCCACAACAACAATACCATAATGTCACAGTCTAGACATTTGCTAAAGATGAAAAACAACACGTACATTGTAAAGCGAATTGTATAAACAACATTCATTTATTGATATATCTCATGCATACATGCTAAAAATGGCGGTATATAAAATTTTATAATGAAGGAATGTCCCTCAAAATACATGAATGTAACAAACACGTACTACAGTTAACAACTAAATTATTCATACCCTTTACCAAGTTTTGTACCGTATTTGTTAAGTACTTGAAAATTTGATTTGTCTCAATCTATGTTTCGTGAAAATGTGAAAAAGCATACATCTTTAAAGTATTCATCAATGGCCCTTATTCAAAAAGACAACCTTAAGTTCTTGAGTTACGAAAACACACACACAAAATCAAATTCAGAAGGAGTATGAATAATGAAGTTGTTTACTGCATATTAGAAGATGAAGATCGAAGATGAAGATAAATGGTATTTTTATTGCATCTTTCATTAGATGCAAGTAGGAGAATGCGTTATAGAACCAAGGAGTATGTTGGTCTTTGACATTATCTGCATAAATGGAGTTTATTTTAACTACTGAATTCAATATTTTCATCATGATATTCACAAAATGGAACTAAAATAAGAATATCTTCCTAACAGGTATAGCTAACAATGTACATGTCACATTACAACAACAAAAAAGAAGACCAGGACCCCGTCTTATAAAGAGTTGAGATCGATCAAAAACAATTGCAAGTTTGCAGTCCCCTATCTCTTACGTACATATAGATGCGATTGATATGAATCGCAAATAAGTTGCGATTAATATCACCTCTTTATTAGACGGGGCCCAGTACTGTATAGCACAAATATAATAACATTGGACTACTTACATGTTTATACATGTATTTGTGTTCATATCTGTCTTCCATCTAATATTACTCATGTCTTTTCTTCTCCATTTCTTCTTTAACCGCCCCCCCCACACAAACACACACACACAAAAATCTCTCTCTCTCTCTCTCTCTCTCTCTCTTGGCAAGAGAATCAACATTAAAATATAAAATATGTTAAGTATATTCACATGAATTAAATTAATTGTTTTATTCTTTTTTATTGAGGAATAAGTCTTAAAAATCCAGTGTACACACATTGTACACCATTATAAAACATACACAAACCTGAAGGAATGATGATTGTATGGTTAATAATTCAACATGCTTGTTGATATTGATAAAAAGGGATGCATTTGAAACATTTCCGAACTCTACTTATATTTAGCACTGTAAAGCACACAATACACAAATATAAAGGAAGCATTCTTCTGTATATACTAACATTGTAATATTATCTTTTATATTTTTACGTCACACCCAACAAAAATACTGACAGAGTTAAACCATGCTTGTATTTTTGTTATTTTCAAAAATCCACATCTTTTCATAAAATCTAGTTAATTAAATATCTTTGGTATCCTACCAGATATTCTAAATAGATTTACTGGATAAATCTGTACAGCACCCTGCAAAACCTGTATATAATCTTAACTAAGCACTTGCTGACTATCAACAATTCATCAAAATACAGAAAAGTCCCTGATGAAAGATGTGAGCCTGAATTTTGTATACAGTACATGTATTTATACATTTTGTTCCATATACTACTTTAATACTCTGACCTTTGACCTTTTAACTTTTATCAGCACGCAAAGTGCATGAGGATCAGATTTTGCAAGAGGAAGAAAATGAATGGCTAGCCAAAGGAGAGCATGTTGATTAATCAAATATCATGCATATTTCATAGGTTTACATGGAGGCTGCAAAAAAAGAAAAGTTGACGTTGTGGTTTTAAAACTTGAATTTAAGGACAGAACTACAGCAGCAGTATTGGAGACCTTCATGAAGCGAATTTCAGCATGAAGTTAGATATTGTGATTGACTCATGTCTTGTATTATAATTCATAACACCTGAATATGAATGTGAACATCTACATGTATTTCTGCTTCGCACCGGTAAAATCAAAATTGGTTAATTTAATAAATCATATTTATATTTTACTTGGCAATGATTGGTGCCATCTTATTTAAACAATAATAATTTATATATATTGTAGTTTTTGGTTCCAAGAAATATTTGTTTAACTTCTTCTGTACCATTTTTAATAATACAATCAAGATGGAATTATACATTAACCATTTCCCTTTTTGTGTGTGTGCTAAAACAGATTGATGATGGCATCTAGGCACGGATAGCTCCTGAAACAGTATTGCCGGCTCTGTGGAACAAAGACTGCAATAGGTGATAACAGGAATCCATACAAGAAGGAAGCGTTTGAAAGGTGTAGGTGAGCTGAGTGAGCGTCAAGACAGCTCCTCATGATGCTCCCAAACTTGTTTTGTTTTTCGTCGTTAAGTTTGTACTTTTGTTATTACTTTACATAACCAACTGAAGTATGTGGTTTATGGAACAGTTTGGACACAAGCAAAATGTTTATTACTTTCAAACTACCTCAGATGATGGAGATTTTTATTTTGGATTTATCAAACAAAGTTTTTCATTTGATGGTGCGGCTCTTTGGAATAGTTTACCTAAGTTTACCTCTACAATGCGCCATCAAATTCTTCGTTTACTCTTTTGTTTTGGCGCTATAATAATTTAAATCATTGAACTGGTCCATTGTGTTGTTTTTGTTTCTTTTCTTTTGTTCAGAAATGTTGTAACTGAATTCATTTTGTTTCGATTTGGATTGTTTACATCAATATGTTTGTAAATTTTGTATTATGTTGTAGGGCCTCCAAGGAAAACAGTATTTAATTACTGATGGAGCCACCCTACTTAAAAAAAGACTAATAAATAAAATAAAATAAACAAAAGACTATCCACGAGGCACTTCATATCGATACAAAGAAGGAAGATGAGGATGTTTTTCCACCCTTCATTTGCCTTACATGCGAAAGGAAGCTGGCACGTTTCAAACTTTTGAAATGGAAGAAGAAGGTGTTTATGGTCAACATTCCTTTGAAGGATTTCAAGCAGCACGATGACACATGTGAAATGTGTCAAGAGGAGGATGGAATTGCTCCGACCCCGAATGTTGTGAAAGCAGGGATAGAAGCAGCGGAGGAGTATGGGCTGTCGTTCAGCAAGCAATATGATTGGATCTTGATTTTCTCAGTCATTGTGAAGGAACACAATGTCTGCGTTCCATAAGGCATCACCATATTCGAGGTCCGGACATGGGAAGTTGTGTATGTGGGCAAGAAAGTTGCACCTTCAACAAATATTCTGCGTGGTATCCCCATTGTTCTGGATGAAGAATCTGTCAAAGGGAAATCTGTAGCTGGGTCCAAGGTACATGTATGTCTTGGGAACCAGGACTTTGTTGACTTTCTCAAAAACAAAAACATCAGAGGGTACATAGTTGATACCCACTCAGAGGAAATAGTCCGCAGCCTTAATTGTAAACTTGTGGCTGAGGACAACGATAAATGCAGCGTGTGTTCCATCCAGAGGAGTGACTTGATATCCATGAAGAATCGGAATAGGTTGTCTTCACCTATGAAAGCATGTGTTTCTTCAAAGGCAAAATTGCAATCTCTGTCCAAAAAGCAACTAATCTCCAGAGCAAGGAACATACAGAAGGACAGAATGAAGGTAAAGAGTAGCCAGAGGAGACTTCAGGACAAAATAAGGTAATTATTTAGAGAGGAGAGTGTGCCGGTTGGAGACACGAAAGAGATTGAAAAGATTGTGAAAGATGCAGCAGGGGTGATTGAAAAGAATCTCGTTGATAAATCAGCACAAAAGCTGTTGTGGGAGGAGCAGACAAAGGCATTGAAGAGTACACTATGCGATGGCATCCATCGGTTATTCGATGGGCAATTGCTGCAACTCCCTCGCAGCATACAAACTTATCAAAGACAGTAAGTTTCTTATATTACCTGTAATAGGAACACTTACAAAATATACACATTACACACAAGCGAAAACAGGAGTCCATCACGATATGATACAACAAACTATCAAAGAGATGAATTTGAAGCACGAGTTCCAAAGCAATGTATCACTCATCTGTGATGAAATGAAGACTAAGTCGGGCATAGTGTACTCTTCTTCGACTGGAGAAATCATTGGTTTTGTAAATGTAGGCAGCATAAATAATGAGTTGCAAGCATTTGAGAAGCGCCTAAAGGAGGACACCAATGAACTTGCAAGCTGTGCATTCATGATCATGTTTCGTGGCTTGTTTTCTCCCACGTGCAAGCTGTAGCCCTTTTACCCAATACATCCCTACGCAGCGGGGAAATCTATGACTGTGTTATGAAAACGGTCTTGGCCATCGAGACAGTGGGGCTAAAGGTATGAGTTGTGGGGGCAGACGGGGCATCGTGTAACAGGAATTTTTTAGGATATGCACTGATGATGTTCATGACTATTACACCATAAACCCAGCTGATGAGGACAGAAAGATCTACCGGTACTTCTTCTGCGATGTTCCACATCTGTTGAAAACAGCACGCAACAACCTGAATCCTGAAGAATTCTGGCTTCAACCGCAAAAAGTAGGAACTTTCAAGTAAGTGTATGAATGAGCTGTATCTTATTTAATCTTTTTCTTCAAATTAAGAACAAATACCTGTGGAAATGTTAGTGTACATGAAAATAGAGAAATACAAATTGGACCTGCATCTTATGTTTATGTCATGATTTTTAAAACATTTAAATTTTAATTTCAGTGGCTGTGAGACGTTTTCTTGAAGTACCTATCCGACTGGGAGAAGGTAATTGCTGAATCACCCAACCTGTCTGCACTTGAACGAGAACGAAGATGTATCAGCAAAGAGACACAAGATGGACTGAGAATAACTGTGGGTTCCATCCAGAGGAGTGACTTGATATCCATGAAGAATCGGAATAGGTTGTCTTCACCTATGAAAGCATGTGTTTCTTCAAAGGCAAAATTGCAATCTCTGTCCAAAAAGCAACTAATCTCCAGAGCAAGGAACATACAGAAGGACAGAATGAAGGTAGCCAGAGGAGACTTCAGGACAAAATAAGGAAACTATTTTGAGAGGAGAGTGTGCCGGTTGGAGACACAAAAGAGATTTAAAAGATTGAAAAATGCAGCGGGGGTGATTGAAGAGAATCTCGTTGATAAATCTGCAGAAAAGCTGTTGTGGGAGGAGCAGACAAAGGCATTGAAGTCCTCCTACAGGAGACAGATGCGATGACATCAATCGGTTATTCAATGGGCAATTGCTGGGCAATTGCTGTGCACAGCAAGTCCCCCGCAGCATACAAACTTATCAAAGACAGTAAGTTTCTTATATTACCTGCAATAGGAACACTTACAAAATATACACATTACACACAAGCGAAAACAGGAGTCCATCACGATATGATACAACAAACTATCAAAGAGATGAATTTGAAGCATGAGTTCCAAAGCAATGTATCACTCATCTGTGATGAAATGAAGACTAAGTCGGGCATAGTGTAATCTTCCTCGACTGGAGAACTCGTTGGTTTTGTAGATGTAGGCAGCATAAATAATGAGTTGCGAGCATTTGAGAAGCGCCTAAAGGAGGGCACTGATGAACTTGCAAGCCATGCATTCATGATCATGGCTCGTGGCTTGTTTTCTCACACGAAGCAAGCTGTAGCCCTTTTCCCCACTTCATCTCTACGCAGCGGGGAAATCTATGACTGTGTCTTGAAAACGGTCTTGGCCATCGAGACAGTAGGGCTAAAGGTACGAGTTGTGGTGGCAGACGGGGCATCGTGTAACAGGATTTTTTTTAGGATATGCACTTTTTTTCTTCTTTTTTTTATGTTCACGGCTATTACACCATAAACCCGGCTGATGAGGACAGAAAGATCTACTTCTTCTGCGATGTTCCACATCTGTTGAAAACAGCACGCAACAACCTGAATCCTGTTGAATTCTGGCTTCAACCTCAAAGGTAGGAACAGGAACAGGAAATTTTTAAGGATATGCACTGATGATGTTCATGGCTATTACACCATAAACCCGGCTGATGAGGACGGAAAGATCTACTTCTTCTGCGATGTTCCACATCTGTTGAAAACAGCACGCAGCAACCTGGAGAATTCTGGCTTCAACCGCCAAAGTAGGAACTTGCAAGTAAGTGTATTTAAAATGAGTAGTGTCTTATTTAATCTTTTTCTTCAAATTAAGAAAAAATACCTGTGGAAATGCTAGTGTACATGAAAATAGAGAAATACAAGTTGGACCTGCGTCCCATGATTATGTCTACAACTTCGTTGGCACATGTTTTTTTACCATAATTGTTTATGTTTGTAACTTTGTACATTCTTATTTAATTATTCTCAAAGTGTTGAGCAAATCGGTTGCAAACGCACTGAAACTCAAGAGTGACAACACCGGGGATACCTTTACCGATGGAACTAGCCAGTTTGTTGAAATGTTCAACAAGTTCTTCGATTGTCTAAAGTCTTAACGTGTCCACTGCATCAGAAGGTCAACGGAAGAGAAATCCTAATCTCTTGCCCTATCGTGATGTTGATAATAGCAGATTTGAGGTATGATGTATATAAAGTTGTGCGAGGCCCCTCCAAAATAGGGCACCCTTACAAATTTTGGTATCTACTGTATCTACTACACATTTTCAGTGCATTATTTTAACCCCTCAAGTGTGAATACATCACACCCCCAGTTATAATGTATCAACCCAAAATCCCCCGAGCTCAGTGGTCAGCTTATTGTTGCTGATGCCCATACACATTGACTGACCATTGTTCTCTCTCTTTTCATTTCAATTTACAGTTTTAACGCCCTCCCATTGAGGGAGCGGTAACATTTTGGCGACCTTGCCAGGACAGCTGATTGAATGGTTTCTTGCAATCCAGCTGTCTACTCGGACTTCGAGCTAGAGTCCCGACATGATTATCGTGTACCGAGATGCGATTGACACTGAAATATGATTCGTCGGAATGACTGATCGATATAGGCTGTTAGTTGGAAAGATAGCGTGCGGATAGAGGCCAAGAAGCATCCAGGAAGGAAGGTGATCTGACCTAACTTCGACAAAGAATGCTGAGGTAACAGAAAATTTGCTAAACTGTTCTACCAAATGAGCGATATGGATGTAATTGAAGAATTACAGTTTGAGATTGAGGGGAAGCTGTTCGGTCTGACAGTAGGAGGACTTCTCAAAGTGTGCTCCTTCTTAGCCATCCCCTCAAGCGGAACAGATGGTAAGGCAAGGAAGTTCCTGGTGCAGCGCGTTCAGAAGAAGGTGAAAGAAATAGGAGACGTTTTAAAAAGAGACAGGAGCTGCAAGGCTGACCTCCCTGCAGCAACATGTTGCAGAAGTCAGGAGGGAGGAAGCACACCAGGAAGAAGCCGTCCAAGAGATGACCAAGGCATCTATCTCCAACCGTCAGACAAAACTGGAAGAGATGGAGGAAACCATCCAGGCTAAGTTACGCCTGCTGGGAGATGAATTGAACCGCAATCGAGGGAGCGGTAACAGTAGCATAATGCTAGGCACTGGCAGTCTTATTCATTTTACTCAATTTTTTTTTTTTTAATTACACATTGTTTATGTATACATACAACATCCAAAAATGTTTGTGGCCATATAAAGTTATTCCAATGCAAAACAAAAATAAACAGGGCGGCTATGGGTATTCTGCCCCCAAAAGAACCCCCTGAATATACAAAGAGTTCAATGCAAAGCGATTTAAGAGTTTTCACACAGGCTTCAAAAGTTCTCCCTCCAAAAATAATTCACTTTATGTTCCCTTACTCTCACCCATCCATCGGTTATTCGATTGGCAATTGCTGTGCACAGCAAGTCCCTCGCAGCATATAAACTTATCAAGGACAGTAAGTTTCTTATAGTACCTGCAATAGGAACACTTACAAAATAAAGACATTACACACAAGCGAAAACAGGAGTCCATCACGATATGATACAACAAATTATCAAAGAGATGAATTTGAAGCACGAGTTCCAAAGCAATGTATCACTCATCTGTGATGAAATGAAGACTAAGTCGGGCATAGTGTACTCTTCTTTGACTGGAGAACTCATTGGTTTTGTAGATGTAGGCAGCATAAATAATGAGTTGCGAGCATTTGAGAAGCCCCTAAAGGAGGACACCGATGAACTTTCAAGCCATGCATTCATGATCATGGTTCGTGGCTTGCTTTCTCCCACGAAGCAAGCTGTAGCCCTTTTCCCCACTACATCTCTATTCTCTACGCAGCGGGGAAATCTATGACTCTGTTATGAAAACGGTCTTGGCCATCGAGACAGCAGGGCTAAAGGTACGAGTTGTGGTGGCAGACGGGGCATCGTGTAACAGGAAATTTTTTCGGATATGCACTGATGATGTTCATGGCTAATACACCATAAACCCAGCTGATGAGGACAGAAAGATCTACTTCTTCTGCGATGTTCCACATCTGTTGAAAACAGCATGCAGCAACCTGGAGTCCTGGAGAATTCTGGCTTCAACCGCAAAAGTAGGAACATGCAAGTAAGTGTATTAATGAGCAGTGTCTTATTTAATCTTTTTCTTCAAATTAAGAAAAAATACCTGTGTAAATGTTAGTGTACATGAAAATAGAGAAATACAAATTGAACCTGCGACCCATGTGTATGTCATGATTTTTAAAACATATTCTAATCCATGTTTATTTCCTTAAAATACATACACACCTACATGTATACCTACCTTTACCCAAAACTTGCTCAAACATATTTGTAACAGATTTATAAATTGTACTGTATTTTCAATTATATCGATACTGAAATTAACTTATTTATGTTTGTACATTCTTGTTTAATTTTAGCAAATCGGTTGCAAACGCACTGAAACTCAAGAGTGACAACACCGGGGATACCTCTACCGATAGAACTAGGCAGTTTGTTGAAATGTTCAACAAGTTCTTCGATTGTCTGAACGTGTCCACTGCATCAGAAGGCCAACGGAAGAGAAATCCCAATCTCTTGTCCTATCGTAATGTTGATGATAGCAGATTTGAGGTATGATGTATATAAATTTGTGTGAGGCCCCTCCAAAATAGGGCACCCTTACAAATTTTGGTATCTACTGTATCTACTACACATTTTCAGTGCATTATTTTAACCCCTCAAGTGTGAATACATCACACCCCCAGTTATAATGTATCAACCCAAAATCCCCCGAGCTCAGTGGTCACCTTATTGTTGCTGATGCCCATACACATTGACTGACCATTGTTCTCTCTCTTTTCATTTCAATTTACAGTTTTAACGCCCTCCCATTGAGGGAGCGGTAACATTTTGGCGACCTTGCCAGGACAGCTGATTGAATGGTTTCTTGCAATCCAGCTGTCTACTCGGACTTTGAGCTAGAGTCCCGACATGATTATCGTGTACCGAGATGCGATTGACACTGAAATATGATTTGTCGGAATGACTGATGTAGGAATGACTGATGTAGGCTGTTAGTTGGAAAGATCGCGTGCGGATAGAGGCCAAGAAGCGTCCAGGAAGGAAGGTGATCTGACCTAACTTCGACAAAAACTGAAAGATGCAGCAGGGGTGATTGAAAAGAATCTCGTTGATAAATCAGCACAAAAGCTGTTGTGGGAGGAGCAGACAAAGGCATTGAAGAGTACACTATGCGATGGCATCCATCGGTTATTCGATGGGCAATTGCTGCAACTCCCTCGCAGCATACAAACTTATCAAAGACAGTCAGTTCCTTATATTACCTGCAATAGGAACAATTACAAAATATACACCTTACACACAAGCAAAAACAGGAGTCCATCCCGATATGATACAACAAACTATCAAGAGATGAATTTGAAGAACGAGTTCCAAAGCAATGTATCACTCATCTGTGATGGAATGAAGACTAAGTCGGGCATAGTGTACTCTTCTTCGACTGGAGAAATCATTTTTTGTGTAGATGTAGGCAGCATAAATAATGAGTTGTGAGCATTTGAGAAGCGCCTAAAGGAGGACACCGATGAACTTTCAAGCCATGCATTCATGATCATGGTTCGTGGCTTGCTTTCTCCCACGAAGCAAGCTGTAGCCCTTTTCCCCACTACATCTCTATTCTCTACGCAGCGGGGAAATCTATGACTCTGTTATGAAAACGGTCTTGGCCATCGAGACAGCAGGGCTAAAGGTACGAGTTGTGGTGGCAGACGGGGCATCGTGTAACAGGAAATTTTTTCGGATATGCACTGATGATGTTCATGGCTAATACACCATAAACCCAGCTGATGAGGACAGAAAGATCTACTTCTTCCGAGATGTTCCACATCTATTGAAAACAGCACGCAACAACCTGGAGAATTCTGGCTTCAACCGCAAAAGTAGGAACTTGCAAGTAAGTGTATTTAAAATGAGCAGTGTCTTATTTAATCTCTTTCTTCAAATTAAGAAAAAATACCTGTATCGTTGATGATAGCAGATTTGAATTAGTTACTTCTATCTTCTTTATTATTATTTATTCCTTGTTATTCTCTCATATAAATTTGTTTGGCAAAGCTCAATAATGAAAAGAGCTAAATCAATTAAATTTCACAACATGATGTTTCAAGCTAATATGTCCAGAACTTACATAACGTGAAGATTTTTTCAAATAGTGATCCTGTGATTTTCCAGACACCATTTTGTTCTTTTTCATGTATATTTTCTTCACCCTCACCAACATTTATAAAACTAGACTACCAACCGTCGCCATCACGACCCAAAACTAACATACCTTTATTTTGACTCAATGAATCACCTAATTCGTCTCAAGGACGTATTAAAATCTGTTATTATGTATCTGTGCTTATGTATTTTGAATTAATTGTAGGTTGATTAGTATAAATTAATTATATTTTGTAAATATGATATTGTAAAGCACTTAAAAACATTGTAAAAAGCGCTATAGAAATATAATGTATTATTATTATTATTATTTATCAACATTTTTATAATTGTGGAAATTGTTAGCGCCCTGGATGGGGGGGGGGGGGGGGTGGTTCCATCCATCCATCCGCATGAGTGATGTGCTCTCAATTACTTCTAACAACTTTGAGTTAGGATCACCAAATGTATACCACAAGTGGTTCTTTAGAAGGCCTAGGTCAAGTTCAAATATGGGCTAAATCACTCCAAGGTCGAAGGTCAATGATCTTTCCATGAAGCTGTAAGTTCTCTTTTTCCACTCCCTGCAGAGCAGTCATGCTTGGCAGCCATGCAAGTTGCAAACAGTGCTAAACAAAATAGTTAATATTTTCATCTACAGATACAAGGTGTGTATCTGAGGGAGAAGGAGCTACTGCTGAAGAGGACCCACCACTCAAAAGACAGAAAACAAATACCAGTGTCATGGAATGACTCTTTTCTTGTTCTGAAAGTTATGTTTAAGACTTGTGACGAGACTAGAATAAATAGTTCGGGGAATAAGGGGAAGACGATAATTGTTATCTACGTAATAGCAGTTCGCTTACAGCGACGACAGTCGCTAACAGTTTAGCAGTTTGCTTGCAGTTCCAGCATTTCTATGTTGAGATGGGAACTCTTTAGATAATCCTTAAGGTATGTTTATTCATTGAGTTATATTTCTTAAAATACAGTGCTGTAAAATGCCACTGAAAGTAGTTGCAAGTTATAGAGATTACAGTTGCACTATGGAAGCGATAGCCTATATGAATGTGTGTAGTGACGTGAAACGAATCGCGAACATGGATTCGTTGAAAGTTTGATTGATAGTTTAGACAGTCTTTTGAAGACCTTTTTCTTTTGTGAAAAAATAAAGTAGTATAAAATTGATGGTTGTCAGGAAGATGATATGTGAATTTAACTTAGTTATGAGCATGGGTAGACTTCGAATAGGTTAAGACCAAACTATGTTTACTTGCGTATGTACGTGTGAAGGTATCTTAGTTACGAGAACCTCTTAACGCACGATTTAATGCGCGGACTAATATCATTTTAGAGATAAGGTGATAAGTCCATGATTGTTAGTCTCGTTTTAGGGCTTGAGAAAGTTTCTTGTTTGTGTTATTGATTATTCTTTTGTCTGTGGTTATGCATTTATGCTTCTTTAAAGATTTGCGGTTTGTCGAAAGTTGGCATATTATTATAACTATAAAGTTTAGATTTACTGACACAAGAATGGAACTTGAGTACCATGTGGAAATTGGATTTCTAAGTGTTAAACGTATTGCAAGAACATGTATTTAGTGTTTTCATTTGTTGAATTTTGCAGGAATTATCCCAAACAGTTGTTGAATCTCTCTTCACTTTCTAATGATGATCCATGACTGCGTCACAATAAAGGAACCAACATGAGTTAAACGGATGTCTCCTTTGTTTCATAATTGCATTGCAACAATCGTGTCACAGCTAAGATGTTGAAATTTAATATTCTGGAGAACTTAGAGAGTTAAAAAATATTTACAGTGGTGATACAAATTTACAAATTTGCATATTGATTGGTTCATGGTAATGTAATGTATGCATGGGACATTTCATATCATATAATGTTTTAAATGATTTCTTCCACTATATTTGTGGTATCCTAAAGTGACAACCGGAAGTTATTTGTAGCATGTTTTAGTTTTGCAAAATTACGAGCATTAAAAAATGTGCATGTCCCACGCTTTACCCGTTTGGGTCATTTTAATTAATTATTTTTTGTAATAATATTCGGATCAAGTTTTAATTTACATTGGAAAACACCTTAAACCTTTGAGCTCTGGCACTTTTTATGTGTTACAAAAGTTGTTAATTATTCCTGCCTTTGGCTGCTTACATGTCTTTAAAAAACTACAAATAGGCCTACAGTTAGATTTTAGAGAAAAAATATAAAATCTCTCTCTTGAATAATTGTACCAAGTTTGACTTGTTTTGTGATACAACATTTGTGATACGACATCGGGGACATGTCACAGACATCGTTTAGCCTGCAAACACGATTTTCACACAGGCTTCAAAACTTCTCCCTCCAAAAATAATTATCTTTATTTTCCCTTATTCTCACCCTATCATTTGGCATTAATTGTGATTTGTGATAGATACAAATATTTAAAATATTTTAAGTTCACTGTGGCCTTACTCCAACTTTCTGTTATTCTGTTAAATGTTTTGAAATCAATTTTTCAAATTTAAATTTCATTGGCTGAGAGACATTTTCTTGAAGTACCTATCCGACTGGGAGAAGGCAATTGCTGAATCATCCAACCTGTCTGCACCTGAACGAGAATGAAGATGTATCAGCAAAGAGACACGAGATGGACTGAGGATAACTGGTAAGAGTTGCTGTCTCCCTTCCAGGACTCAAAAGTCATGCCAGGCCACTAATTGTAGTTACCAGCAATATGCAACCAACATCTTAAGACTAGGAAGTGGAAATAGTAACGTTGCAGCATAAGCAGAGCTGCCAACCTCCAGAACAGAAAATCAGTAACCATAAGGCTCAAAATCAGTAATTTCCTATGCGGCGCCATGAATCTTAAAAGAATGGCAAGCGGACGCATGCGCGCATGATTATCTGAAATTTGTTGTGATTTTACTCCCACAAAGTTGCTAAATATTGATTTTCAGTTCATCACAACACATAAGTTTTCAATAAAAAATAGGCTTCTATTAAGAGAATACTTGATAATTATCCATCTTTCTCATGCAGCAAGTGCTGGATGGCCACCATACTGTACAGCACTTGCTACGATAGATCCCTATGCGCAAAAAAAAAAAAAAAAAAAAAAAAAAAAAAAATTTAGACAACATTCCGTACTGCCGTAATGGTCGTTAATTTTCGTACCAATTACGGGAAATCCGTACTAGTTGGCAGCTCTGCATAAGCATATTCAGTGTAGAATTTGACTCAAAATACAAGACGGAAGAAGACGTTGCCGAGCTGAAAATGAGTCATTGGATTTGCAACTCTGGGTCACAGGAAGGTAAAAATGACTCCATTGTGATAACAAACATTGATGGGAAGTGTTTTGATAAAGCCAGGTTGTGGTATCACTCAAGTACATAATTGTTCTAAATGAAAAGACAATATCTAATGTTTAGACATATAGTAGGCAGTGTCAGACAGAGGCAAATTATCTAGAAAATAGCTACTGGTATCCAGATAATAGCTATTTAGATAATTTGCTGTCTGTCATCAATTATCCTGTGAAAAAAATCCTAGTACGAACCAAAAAATTTCTCCCTTGTCGAGAAATTTCGCCACAACTCGAGGCTCCAACTCGGCTAAGTGGGAACCCTGCTTAAGAAAGGTGGGCATTGGGCCCATAAAGAGGTTAAATTCCTCATTAATTTGTGGAAGAAGCAGGAGCATCTTGCTGAACTGCTTGTTGTGTGTAGACGTACTAAGACGGTTTATGAGGAGATGGCCAGGAAGATGGCGGAGGCAGGTTTAAATGGACCGGCGATCAAATAAAAAGGATACCGGTAGTCAAAATTTACCAGAAGACAAAAAACGGTGTCCAAAATCAATACTGATCAGTCTTTCAACCCGTTGCACTCATATGAAAATAACAAATGCATGTGTTGAATTCAAATTTTTTTCAAATCTTATCTTTAGTTTGAACATATTTGTGGCTTATAAATCTTAACTTGTTGAGCAGAGCGATGAAGTCAAAAGCAGTAATGCCATGGAGATAGAGGGACAAGTTGGGAGACCGGCCAGTCTACAGGAGACAGGGATAAGGGTAGACACTTTGGTAACGGATAGGAAACATTTAAGTGACAAAGTGAATGCAAGAGAATTACCCAGATATCAAGTATTAATATAATTTTTGGCACATTGCAAGTAGTGATCCATATTGGTACATGTTCCAACAGGAAAATTTCTATCCAATGTGAGCCTCCAGAAGTAGCGATGCCAAACGGGCGGCGATTTGGGGGGGGGGGGGGGGGGTCCTATTCCGACACTACAGGATGGTTGCCTTTGATTGTCTGATATCAATGTAAAAATATAACATGTCTTGTTTTTTAATGATGTTTTTTCCCCAGAAATACTTCTTTTAACCATGTAATGACATTGGATTGAATAAATAAATACGAAAATATGAAAAAACAAGTCTCAAAGTGTACGTTTCGCCTCTTTACTTCCGGGAGGGGGGGGGGGGTGGGTGGGAAATCGCATCTCCCGTGGCGTGTTTTAGTTTGTGGAAACCGCAAGATGGCTTTGGAAGAAGGTAAGAAAATTTACGAGAATTTGATACCAAAATGTTGATTTTTCTGTGATTTTGTTCTAATGATTTGATAAAGGCGAAATAAGCCTGGTTTTTGTCAATATTTTGAGCCGATATATCTTGAAAGTGAGTGGTAAGGACAAGGTACGGACAACTATTTTTGAGTTGCTCACGGTCTTGGCTTTGAATTGGTACCAAATCTGTATCCCAATAGACATCGCGCATAATCGCTGGAGATTGCTTCAATACAGCCCTAACCCATTGCGTTTACCATCTCCTAGACCATCATGTTGCTGTGTCGAAGGTGTCACTATGCATCAGTACTGTGACTGAACAGCTAACGGGGGAAATGCACAAAACTGCTGTCAAAATCTATGGTCGAGAACATGAATGTAGAAAGGCTTTACCTTGCACAGAAGCAAATTGACAAGGAATTGGGAAGTAAAGCAAATACAACTCTGTACCGATACTCAGATGAGACTTCGAAGTATAGGCCAAACGTTCACTGACATTTTTCTCTCCTTTTCGGCTTAAAAGTGTATTATCTAAATGGTATTACCTAAATGGTTTCATTATCATATTTATGCTCTGATTATAGGAATTATAAGTTAATACCATGAGAAAATTATGTGCAGTAGAGTTCAATAATGTGTGGATTTGGGATGCAAACCTGAATTCGGTCATTCCATTATCAAATATAATTTAAGTTTGTGCTCCTGATATTGCAGTTTTATGTAATATTCACTTGAATGTAGGAACTGGTATTCATTTCCCCCCAATATACAGGGTTTATGAGAAATTGAAAGATCAGTACCAGCCTAAAACTGTAGACAAATATCTAACAAGCATTGGAAAGTTTGTATCAATGCTGAAGGTTGAGTATGAGGATATGGAGGAAATGGGAATCAACGAGAAGCAAATTGGAAGAATGGAAGGTCTACTAGATGAAATAGCAAACGAGGCCAGCCTGACAGGAAGATGTATATTGGGGAACATTCGCAATACAATGTCAGACAGGGCTGCTACTGAAATGAAGTGGCATGAGCTACTCCAACTTCATAGAAAGTAAGTGCTTCCGTACGTGAATCGAGGATCGTGAACGAATGCTCTTGAATCCTTCCTAGAAAACTCGTCAATTTCACATCTTTGCATGCTACTTCTCTTCTCAAATAACAAGGATTCTCAAGCATAAATTCTGGTTAGTTTACTCACTTTGTGATCATAAAATGTCATTTCAAAACATTTGAATAACTTAAATATATTAAACTAGTTATGTCTTTGGTAAAACTTCAGCATGTGGTGCACCTCCACTCACTTTACGTATAATCACCTGTTCTGTGCTTTCTCCGCATACAATCAACACCAGAAGCGTTTTCAGCAACACTTCTTTCAGGAGGACATTTTAATTTACACTGTATCATTAGGCTCGACTTCATCAGCTCGAGTTTGCCAAATATCCCGCTATTTTAACTATCCCGATCACAGATTAACCAGTTAATTTGCGTTCTCATCAGCCTGTAGCTGCAATTAGCGGGATATTTGGTCAAGAAAATATCCTGAGAAATCTTGGTCTTGTATTCCAAAATATTTTGGAAATAGCGCACTAATTTACGCCCATCCAAGTTAGTTTGTGATGAGCGTATCGGTCTGGTGAAGACGCAATTTCAAGCTTCGGGATATTAGCCCGAGTCTGAAAACAGCAGGTTATTTGGCAAACTTGAGCTGATGAATACAGGGTGAGCTATAGCTATGTGTTTTGTTGTTGTTGTTGTTGTTGTTGTTGTTGTGTTTTGTTTGTGTGTTTTTTTTCAGGGTGAGCTATAGCTATGTGTTTTGTTGTTGTTGTTGTGTTTTGTTTGTGTTTTTTTTTTTTTTTTTTTTTTGGGGGGGGGGGGGGTTAAGTCTATTAACAACTTCTTGTATATCTTGCATAGTTCACAGTAACAACTGTTTTGTTTTTTCGTACAAAGTGTCCCTATTCAATGCTTAGGAAAAAAAGGAGAAAAGAAAAGGCTGACTGCCCCAAGAGCTGACTGCCCCAAGTGTCCCGCTAAAAACCTGTCTAATTTGTGGGACCACAACAAAAGGAAGCATTCGGGAGAGAAAGAAATACCGGGACATGTACAAATTTGTAAGACTTGATTGTCTGACTGTAAAGTGGATTTTTAATGTTTGTGCATGACAATATAAAAAAAACATTTATCTATCTATCTTTTTTACCAAAATTAAGAGATTTTACAGCCAAGAAAAGAGAATATGATTCTTTTTCTTCTTCTGATGACATAAATAAATGAGGTAAACTGAAATCCTGTTGAATACAATCAAAGAGCGCATGTCATGCCATTATTTGAATTATGGTATTTGTGTACAGAAATTCAGAATTCTCTATAAATTGTCTCATGTAGTACATGTAAGTGGTGAATAATAGATTCTATTTGAATTATTCTTTTTTTACAATATACTTATAAATTTAAGTACAACTGAAGATGGAAAGCAAATATGTTTTTCAGCTTATGTTGAAAGCTACAATTGGATTATATTTGTAGCTTTTCCTTGATGAATTAACCTTTAATTTTGTATTTAGCTTTATTTGCCTTCAATAGAACAACAGGAAGAAGAACTGGACATTCTTCAAAAGTATGGATGATATGTGCAATTCTGCTCGGCTGGCCACCACATATCGAATATTAAACGAGTTAAACAGCTACTTGGAAGAGAAGGAGGGATGAAACAACTCTTCGATGACAAGGGATCAATGTAATCAAGGTAATGTTTAATAATACAAGAGCTATTGGGCCTTGGAGTTGGTTGTGGTGAAGAATGGATGAAAGGTCACAAATTATTTTTTTGCTTCAGGCATGGATTTTTCATTAAATTCTTTGATAATTGTTGGATTCTTCAATTATGGGGTGACAATCTGGCATATGTTGATATGAGGGAGGAATGAATATCAATCTGCCATTAATGGCAGCTCAAAGGTAAAGACCATTCAGACAATGAGCTGGAGTTAAAAGAAGCAGAAAAGTAAAAGGAACTGGTTGACAAAAGTTTGAGAAAATTTCATGTGAGAGAGTTTTTAATTTTGTATTACTAGTGTTGAGATTAATCAAACATCATAGGGCAATTTTGTACTGTATCATATTATGTGTACTATTTCCATTGCTCTTTGTGTAACATGTAATATTTCATTTTCAAAATAGGGGTTGTAAAAATTGATGTTGCAAATATATCATTGGCAGCATGTATGATGGATATAATTCTTGAGGGGGAAAAAGAAATTGTAAAAAGTCTTTTTGTGCTGTGCTGTTAATAACTTTGTCGACATTTTGTGTTTGATTGATCACATCTTCAAGATTTCTGTCAAATAGGCAAAACGTTCACTGACATGTTCCTCTCCATTTCGGCTTAAAAGTGTATTATCTAAATGGGTGTCTCCTTTCATTATCATATTTATGCTCTGATTATAGTACTTATAAGTTAATACCGTGAGAAAATTATGTGCAGTAGAGTTCAATAATGTGTGGATTTGGGATGCAAACCTGAATCTGGTCATTCCATTATCAAATATAATTTAAGTTTGTGCTCCTGATATTGCAGTTTTATGTAATATTCACTTGAATGTAGGAACTGGTATTCATTTCCCCCCAATATACAGGGTTTATGAGAAATTGAAAGATCAGTACCAGCCTAAAACTGTAGACAAATATCTAACAAGCATTGGAAAGTTTGTATCAATGCTGAAGGTTGAGTATGAGGATATGGAGGAAATGGGAATCAACGAGAAGCAAATTGGAAGAATGGAAGGTCTACTAGATGAAATAGCAAACGAGGCCAGCCCTACAGGAAGACGTATATTGGGGAACATTTGCAATACAATGTCAAAGTACAAGTGCTTCCGTACGTGAATCGAGGATCGTGAACAAATGCTCCTGAATCTTCCTAGAAAACTCGTCAATTTCACATCTTTGCATGCTACTTCTCTTCTCAAATAACAAGGATTCTCAAGCATAAATTCTGGTTAGGATACTCACTTCGTGATTATAAAATGTCATTTCAAAACATTTGAATAACTTAAATTTAACTAGCTACATTTTCCGTAAACTTTCATCATGTGGTGTACTTCCACTCACTTTAAGTAAAATCACCTGTTCCGTGATTTCTCTGCTTACAATCAACACCAGGAGCGTTTTCAGCAACATTCCTTTCAGGAGGACATTTTATTTACACTGCATCAAAGAGCGAGCTATAGCCAGATGCACTAGGTCGTGTTGCACCAGGAGGAACCTATTACAGGATTAGGAAGTGGTCAGACAATCGGGCAGCTCAAAAACTTGCATCACTGAACAGTGATGTTGTCATCGCTTATGATATCGATCAGGTTGTTGGTAGGACGTACCATGTGAAAGTCCATAACAAATTAAGAGTTTCAAGCATTACACTATGACAAGATGTAAATATGTTATACTTGTTAGTCTTCAAGACGAGGCTAACGGAGAATTCAACATGGCGTTAAATTAGAAAGATCAGATCATAGTTACTACACAACTTCTGTAGTATTGGTTCCCTTTGTTTTGTTTTTGAGTGATAATGTTGGTGCATTTTTAATGATTTTGAGTGGTTTTGAGAATTCATGAGTGATGAGTGGAGCGAGGGTGAATAATATAGCCATGTAAAACCTCCCGCCCAAAGTAGTGATTAACGGAAAGCCATACAGCAATGAAGTAGAATGACCAAGAAAGAGTGTGTTGAGCATGTGCAGAAGCATATAAGCCAGGCAATAAGGGACCTATTAGAAGGAAAGTGGAAAGACAAAACTTCATAACGAAATGAACAGGGATGGGAGACCAACTGTTAAGGAGACTGCTCAATACAACAACAGATCAAATAGTCTTGCTATCCATAGGTACAATGCAGAAATTATATGTATGAAAATACAGATTAGTGCTATAGAGCATAGAAGTTCTAAAGACAAATATTTG